>ML805490.1:95613-118659 GCA_009831015.1 Picea engelmannii
ATGCCTATACTTCAAAATGTTGCAGGATACTTCAATGCCTAAATGAATGTATATATTTATCATATTTATCATACTTCAATGCCTAAACTATGATGTACAATTCCTTATCTTATTTGGGGTATATTATGATTGCACCAACAAAAATTTCAAGTGTTATGTTATCCAACTCCTTCTTTGTATCAAAGGTTCTGCCATTATGTATCATGCGAAATTTGCTTTGATTTCAAATGAAATTGCAAGTTTCATTAGATTTAATATTGATGCATTACAATTATTTCATGTCAAAGCTTCAGTTACTTGGTTTTCAATTGCAATGAATTGAAAGGTTATACTTGCCTTTTCTAATGTGCATTGAAGAGACATTTCTTTCCTAAATAATTTTCTAACCCCATGAATTACCTTGGTTCAATTAAATTATCTTGGATCAACCAATTTACAACGAATTTTATGTTTCTTAGCTCAATACAAAATTCACATCCTATAACTACAAAATCCATACAAAACAATAATTGTTTTCCAAGCTCATATGACGCAGACCCCAAAACCCTCGGGTCGAGGTCCGCGCAGGATCGTTCTAATTTTCCCTTTGAGTCTAATTGACTCTTTGGTTTCCCCTCGGGAAATACCCTTCACACACAAAAGTGTATCCACAGGTCCTTATGGGTGTGCCCGCATGATCAAACATGAAGCATCAACCCAAATCTCCTGACCCGAAATAGGATCACTCCCTTTGCAAGTTTGGGACTTCAGGTTTTGCAATTTTACGATCCCTGATGTCAAGGGTTCCTATCCCTACAACCTCCAAAACCCAAATTGCTGAAATTCGATGCTCTTAGCAAAGGTTATCTTTTCAACGGGCTTCTCACTTCATCGGGATTTTGGATTTCGGGATTTCACGAATCCAGATGCAAGGCTCCCAATCCTTCGACCTCCGAACACCGAAATGGTCAACAAGGTTTGACTCCACCTGGAGACAAGTACACCACCTGTCACTCTTCCCGGCTTTTCAGGGCTTTCACTCCCAAAGTGATCCCTTCTCCATTTCCTGACACCTGAAGTGTCGAAATCCCGAAACTCTAATCCAACTCCTGTTGCAACTCGCAACTTCGGGATTTTCATTTCACTGTGCTCAACTCCTTGTCATCAGGATCCCCAAAATGCCAAAATGATTTGACAGCTTGTGCAAAGCAAAACCAACAACCCACGTTAATTCTGGATCATAGAGTGGTAAGCTTGCCTACCTCTTACCACCCTGTAACTTCCCTATATCCTATGGTTCACGCTACTTCGTGAATTCTTCATGGAGAATTCCGACCACTCGTTTGTTCTGGAAAACTTCCATGAAACAAATCAAGGTTCTTCTACTGGAACTTAACTTCTACTGGATGACTTTGACCCTTGTTTCCCTTTGAAGTAGTTCGACCTTGTCCTCCTTTGAACACTTCAACGTGCTACCATTTCTAAACTTTCTTAACAATTTCGAGTCTTCGAAAAAACTCCTGCATGCACTCCTTGCTGCAATCCCTCAAATACTTTCAAGTATTTGAATTCTTGACTCTGTGCACCCTCCTGCAACAACAATCCTTCAATTCACCCTTTAGTTTATAATTTCTGAACTTTCAACCAGCTTGCGCACACCTTGCACGGTTTCTGTGCTTCACCTGCATTTCTGCAGAAATGAGAACAATGGTATCTCTCCTAAGATTTCAGAGATAAACTTTGAACTTTGTCGACGCACTCATTGCAGACGATTTCATTGCACTCCTTGCAGGAACTTTTCTGACTCAGGAAGAGAAATAATTGAAACTCATTCATTCTCTCTCAAACTTCAAACATTCAACATGAAATCATACATTCACACAATATTAAAGAAAATGCATAACAGAGAGAATAAAAAACCATAAGCATACCATTTAGCCTTTATACACAGAGAACATCATAACACCATGAGTCTTCTCGAAAGCTTCATATATTAAATTCAAAGCTTCTGTACATGGGTTCTTCTCTACAACTCTTTGTTATCTCTCCCTATTCTTATGATACAACAATGCTCTCTCTAATGTCACAATGATACAAAGGTAAGGGTGTATATAGTCGGTTTTCCCTCCTATGCCCCTAAACTGTCTAATATAACATTCAAATCTACCTACTTTCATTTACTACGCATAAATGCCTTAATGTTTTACAGATGAGAGCAATCGCTCAAGATCTGTTTACAATATGAAAGTATGCTTCCCCTTTAACCATTACATTAATGTTTCCAAAATATTTCAAAACATGCGCTGGTGGTCTTCCAACTGGATTCCACCTTCATGCTCGCTTGACTGCTTACAATGCTCCTGCATCATACTCCCTTGCTTGAAAATTTTCATGGAATCCTATTCATGAGTTCTGGCACGGTCTGTCTATGCTTCTTAATCTCTGCTTCATTCTCCCAAATGGCATCTTCAACTGGGTGTCCCTTCCATTTGACCAAGTATTCAAAATACTCCTTCCTCCTGGTCTTCTTGCTGACTCTTTTGTCAATTATACTTTCCATCTGTGGCTTTACAACTATAGGCATTTGTTTGGTCCACTGAACCTCTGTCTATTCACTGTCTTCTCCTACTTCTTCAACTTTGTAAGGGTACAAATCTGAGATGTTGAATATCAGTGAAATTTCGATCCCATCAGGTAATTCAATATCATATGTGTTTGTACCAAATTTCTTTATGACCTTGCATGGTCCAATCTTCTTCATTTTCAGTTTGTTATATGTTCCCCTTGGGAACCTTTCCTTCCTCAAGTGTGAAAGAATCAGATCACCAACTTCAAATTGAATTTCTCACTTGTGTTTATCTACTCTGCATTTATACTCTTGACTCAAATTTTGCAAATGTTCCCTCACTTGGCTGTGAAGTTCCTTCATTGCCTCTGCAAAATCCTGTGCACTAGAACTTTTGAATTCAGTTTGTTCCATATCTTTTAATTCAAAAAATCCCCTTGGATGCATTCTATATACAATTTGGAATGGACTCTGCCCCGTGCTTCTATTGATCGAATCATTATAAGCAAATTCCTCTTGTGGTAGAATGTGATCCCACTGACTGTGGTGTTCGGTCACTAGGCTCCTTAGAAAATATCCCAAGCTTTGGTTTACAAATTCCATCTGCCCATATATATGAGGATGACACGATGAGCTAAAGGACAAGTTTTTCCCTAGATTCTTCCATAAAGTCCTCCAAAAATGTCCCACGAACTTGGTATCTCTATCTGAAACAATGCTTCTTGGAAAGCCGTGAAGTCTGACAACTTCTTTGAAAAACAGGTTCGCAATATGAGTTGTGTTGCTGGTTTTCTGGCATGGTATAAAATGTACCATCTTTGAAAATCTATCAACTACCACAAAGATTAAATCACAACCTCTTTGCATCCTTGGTAGCCCCAATATGAAATCCATGCTCACTGCATCCCACAACCTTTCTGGTATGGGTAATGGCTGGTATAACCCTGTGTTTTGCCTTTTTCCCTTTGTGTGCTGACAAATTCTACATCTGTCCACAAATATCTTGACATCTGTCCTCATCCTTGGCCAAAAATATGAGCCGTTTAATTTCGAGAACATTTTGTCATGAATGAAATGTCTGGTCAATCCTCCACTGTGTTTTTCTTTCAGCAGATTCTCCCTCATGGAGCATTTTGGAATACATAATTGATTTCCTCTGAATAATAATCCATCCTGGATCATATATTCATTCCATTGACTTCTGTCCCTGAGAATTGGATTCTCATATGCCTCATACGCCTCTTTGAAATCTGGGTCATCTCTGTATATGTTCTTGAGGTTATCAAAACCCAATGTTTTGACTCTGAACTCCTGCATAAGAAAACATTTCTTGCTCAAAGCATCAACAACTTTTTTAGAAGTTCTAGAAATATGTTTAATTACAAAAATAAAATTCTACATATATTCAACCCATTTTGCATGCTTCTGGTTCAACTTCTCTTGTCGAGCCACGAATTGCAAAGCATGATTGTCGTTGTACAAAACAAACTCTTTAGGAACCAAATAATGTCTCCATTTCTTCAGTGCTTGTATGGAAACATAGAATTCTTTTTCATATGTTGAGTATTTAATCTTTGCCTCATTCAGTTTCTCACTGAAGTATGCAATCGACCTGTCATCTTGGCTCAAGACCTCTCCAATTGTAAATCCACTCGTGTCACACTTGACCTGAAATTATTGGTTGCTCAGTAATCTTTTTCTTCAGCAAGTTGAATCTTTTTTCTGCTTCCTCTATCCAATGAAACGCTTTGTGTCTTTTCTCCACCGTATCCATCATTGGTGCACTAATCCCACTGAAATTTTGGATGAATTTCCTATAGAAACTAGCTAAACCATGGAAGCTTCGAACTTCAAACACATCTTTCGGTGATGGCTAATTCTTGATTGCATTCACCTTTTCCAGATCCATCTTTAGCTCATCTGCAGAGATAAGAAAACCCAAATAAATGAGTTCTATCCTCATAAAGGTTGATTTCTTCATGTTTATCAACAATTTCTCTTGCTATAATCTCCTCATCATTGTAGCTAAATGCTCCAGGTGTTTTTCTTCTGTCTTGCTAAAAATCAATATATCGTCAAGGTATACGATGACAAATTTCCCTATGAAATCCTTCAATACTTCATTCATCAATCTCATGAAAGTACTAGGCACATTTGTTAAGCCAAATGGCATAACAAGATATTCATACAACCCTTCATTTGTGTTGAATGATGTTTTCCATTCATCACCTTCTCTCATACGAATTTGATGATATCCACTTTTCAAATCAATCTTTGAAATTTTTTTTCCCCACTCAAGCAATCCATCAAATCATCCATCCTTGGCAATGGAAATCTATATCTGATGGTAATCTTGTTGATTTCCCTCGAGTCCTTACACATTCTCTAGCCTCCATCTTTCTTTGGGCTGAGCACTATTGGAACAATGCATGGACTCAAGATCTCTCTAATCAATCCTTTGTCCATTAAGTCCTGGACTTGCCTCTTGACTTCTTCATTCTCCTGCTACGTCAATCTGTACGCTTCTTTGTTTGGTAAACTAGATCCAGGTATAAGATCAATGTGATGACTTATAATCCTGATCGGTGGCAACGAACGAGGTAATTCATCCACTACTATATCAGTGAACTCTTCCAGTAACCTCTGGATTTCCTCTGGTAAATCATCCACTCTTGTACTAGTCAAAACAATTCTAGGTTTTCTCACCATAATAAATTGTGTATCTTCCTTCTTCTTAACCTCTTTAAGAAGTTCCTTCCCACTCATGAGAAGTATAGTGTTTCTCACTTCTGGTTTCACTTCTTTATCCTTAATTGACAACAACATGTGAGTTATCCCATTCTTCTCCAGGGTGTATGTGTTCTTTCTCCCATCATGAATCACATTTCTATCATATTGCCATGGTCTACCCAACAATAGATGACAAACATCCATGGGAATGACATCACATAGTATTTCATCCTTATATCCTCCTATTTTAAATTCAACTAAACATTGTTTAGTGACATTTACCTGATGTGATTTTTGTAGCCACGAAACTTTGTATGGGCTTGGATGTTCAATAGTCTCCAGCTCCAGCTTTTCTACCATCTCTGTAGAAACGAGATTATTTGTGCTACCACTATACATGATGACTTTGCATACCATGTCTTTGGTCTTGCAAGCAGTCCGAAAAAGTTTGTTCCTTTGGGCTGGGTTCTCTGCCTCCTTCTCCATTGTTAGGAGAACTTTTCTCATCATCAGTGATATTCTACCCTCAGCATCTTCTGCCTCAACATTCCGTCTTTGTGCTTCGACAATGTGAGTCTCACCACCATCTTTATTTCTATTTGGACATTCATATGATTTATGTCCATTTTTCCCACAGACAAAACATTTCACTTCACCACCTCTGCCTCTTCCTCTTCCTCTAGCTCGAGGAAAAGTATTTCTATCAGCATACTGCCCTCTCTATGAGCTTCCTCCTCTCTCATGTTGAGGTTGAGGTTTCTTCCCCTCTTCTTGAGGTTTTTGATTCATGTCTTGGGCAATTGTCTTGCCTCTGAATTGACTTCTACCTCGGCCTCTTTGACCTTTCTTTCGGATTAGCTTTTCTTCAGCTTTCAGAGCCATATGATAAGCATCTTCTTCATTTCAAATGATCATCATGATCATCTTGTCTTGGATGTCATACTACAAACCATTCATGTATCTGGCCACCTTTTCAGCATCACTTTCCCATTGACCTGCTCTGATGTTTAGTTTGTAGAATTCTTCAGTGTACTCTTTCACTGACATCAGCTTCTGTCTCAAATTCTGCATTCTCCGAAACAGAGTAATTTGATAATCCTTGGGTATGAATTTGTCTTTCATCTTTCCAACCATTCTATCCCAACTCTTGATTTTCTTCTTGCCTTTGCAGTGTCTGTTAGCCTGCAGTTCATCCCACCATAATGCTGCATGCCCTTTAAGTTTTGTGACAACATGTTTGACTTTTCTATCTTCCTCGACATCCTCATAGTCGAAGTATTTATCCAGAGATCTAATCCAATCTAGAAGCTCTTCAAAATATAGGTTTCCCTCATACATGGGAATCTCCATCTTTGCTCTAGCACCTATCCTTGCAACAACCCTAAATAGGCGTTTGTCTACAACATCTTTGACTGTGACTTCTTCTCCTTCGTGTCCAACTTAATTTTCACTATCAGCCTCACTGATATCTCCAATGTCGACTGTGCACCTCTACGCTGTCTCCATGGCATCAAGCTTGGGATGTAGTTCATGCATATCCCTTTCCACTACTGGATCAGGCATTGGTCTGTCTCTTCTTCTTGGCGGCATGGCTGAGAAAATTTTCTTTTCTCTGCTATAGAAAGCAAATAAATCGTCCTATGCTTATGATACCACAATGATTTGTACTAGATTACTCTTCTGCCTTTTCTCTCCCTCTGCCTGAAATATACAAATAGATTCAAGCTCTGATACCACACCTGACACAAACCCCCAAACCCTCCGGTCGAGGTCCACACAGGATCGTTCTAATCTACCCTTTGAGTCTAATTGACTCTTTAGTTTCGCCTCGATAAATACCATTCACACACAACAGTGTATCCATAGGTCCTTATGGGTGTGCCCGCGTGATCAAACATGAATCATCGACCCAAATCTTATGACCCGAAATAGGATCGCGCCCTTCGCAAGTTCAGGACTTTGGGTGTTGCAATTTTGCAATCCATGATGTCAAGGGTTCCTGTCCCTACAACCTCCGAAACCCGAATTGCCAAAATCTAATGCACTCAGCAAAGGTTGACTTTTCAATGAGCTTCTCACTTCATCGAGATTTTGAACTTCGTGATTTCGTGAATCTAGATGCAAGGCTTCCAATCCTTCGACCTCCGAACCCCGAAACGGTCAACAAGGTTTGACTCCACCTGACAACAAGTACGCCACTTGTCTCTCTTCCCAAATTTTCAAGACTTTCACTCCCAAAGCACTGCCTTCTCCATTTCCTGACACCTGAAGTGCCAAAATCTCGAAACTCTAATCCAACTCCTATCGCAACTCACGACTTCGGGATTTTTGTTTCACTGTGCTCAACGCCTTGTCGTTAGGATCCCCAAAATGTCGAAATGATCTGATGGCTTGTGCAAAGTACAACCAATGACCAACATTAATTCTAGATCCTAGAGTGGGAAGCTTGCCTACCTCTTACCACCCTGTAACTTCCCTGGATCCTACGGTCCACGCTACTTCGTGAATTCTTCACAGAGAATTCCGACCACTCGTTTGTTCTGGACAACTTCCACGAAAAAAATCAAGGTTCTTCCACTGGAACTTAACTTCTACTGGATGACTTCGACCCTTTTTTCCCTTCGAAGTAGTTCAACCTTGTCCTCCTTTGAACACTTCAACGCGCTACCCCTTCTGAACTTTCTTAGCAATTTCGAGTCTTCAAAAAAATTCCTGCATGCACTCCTTGCAGCAATCCCTCAAATACTTTCAAGTATTTGAATTCTCGACTCTGTGCACCCTCCTGCAACAACAGTCCTTCAATTCACCCCTTATTTGATAATTTCTAAACTTTCAACCAGCCTGTGCACACCTTGCATAGCTGCTGTGCGTCACCTGCACTTCTTTATAAATGAGAACAACGGTATCTCTCCTGAGCTTTTAGAGATAAACTCTGAACTTTGTCAACGAACTCCTTGTGGATGATTTCATTGCACTCCTTGCAGGAACTTCTCTGACTCAGGAAGAGAAACAATTGAAACTCATTCTTTCTCTCTCAGACTTCAAACATTCAACATGAAATCATACATTCACACAATATTAAATAAAATTCATAACAGAGAGAATAAACAACCATAAGCATACCATTTAGCGTGTATACACAGAGAACATCATAACACCATGAGTCTGCTCGAAAGCTTCATATATTAAATTCGAAGCTTCTGTACATGGGTTCTTCTCTACAACTCCATGTTATCTCTCCCTATGCTTATGATACAACATTGCTCTCTCTAATGTCCCAATGATACAAAGGTGAGGGTGTCTATAGTCAGTTTTCCCTCCTACGCCCCTAAACTGTCTAATCTAACATTCAAATCTACCTACTTTAATTTACTATGCATAAATGCCTTAATGTTTTACAGATGAGAGCAATCTCTCAAGATTTGTTTACAATATGCAAGTACGCTTCCCCTTTAACCATTACATTAATGTTTCCAAAATATTTCAAAACCTGCGCCGGTGGTCTTCCAACTGTCTTCCACCTTCATGCTCGCTTGACTACTTACGATGCTCCTGCATCATCATATTTCTTCATGTTGTCTTGCAATTAATTGTGGGTTAATATGGCATTACCATTTTATAATGTAATATGGTAATCCCATATTACATTGAAATATGGTAATACCATATTACAATATAATATGGTAATACCATATTACAATGTAATATGGCATTACCATATTACAATGTAATATGGCATTACCATATTACAATGTAATATGGTAATACCATAATACAATGTAATATGGTAATATGGTAATACCATAATACAATGTAATATGGTAATATGGTAATACCATATNTGCCATATTACAATGTAATATGGTAATACCATATATCGTGTAATTTTTTTTTAAAAACTTAATACCATCGTCGCAATATCGACGATAGTTCATTGGAAAAAAATAGCATTTTGACCACTGTGGCAATAGCGATGAACTTTCGTCACAAGTTTCCACAGGTTTTCATTGCACATACAACATCTTCATTGTAACTTTGGTCTCGATGAATCAATGTCGTCGCTATTGCCACGGGTATTCGTCGCAAGTTTCCATGGTTTTTCGTCGCACATACAACATCTGCGTCGTAATTTTTTGACTTGTTATAAATTTTCGTCGCAATTGCAACGAAATTTCATCGTAATTTCCATGGTTGTTCATTGTACTTGCGACATGGTTTCATCGTAATTGCGATGATGCAAAGGGTTAACCGAACTTGAAGGTGGTGACACGTGGAGAGATAATTTCATCAATGTTTTCACACACACCTAGATTGTCGATAGAGCGACGAAATTATTCCGACGAAAAAAAAACTCTACTTTCGTGGAAATTGCGATGGATAATTGTGGAAATATCAATGAAAAACCTTCGCAAATTCGGTCATATGTACTAGTGAAAATACATAATCATTGACTTTATTAGTTGATATATGTCCATACATGTAATCCATCGAGATGGATTCCCAAGGATTCTCAGGAGTAGGAAGAGGGGTGTATAATCCTTACTTCTTGATGGTTGGCTTGGCAATGGCACAAGCAGTGAAATATATGATATACTTGATGATGTCCTATAGAATTTTTGGCCAATAAAAATTTTTCTGTAGAACAACCAAAACTTTATCCACGCCAAAATGTCCTTCCATCCGACTGTATTGGGCTTCCCAAATTATATTTTCATGCTCGCTTTCAAGAACACATAGATGGCCCGAATGGCATAATAGTCCATCCTGAATGTGAAAATTGGTGACATTCGCTCCTGTACCCAAGAGTTGATAGGTGGTTGTGAGGTCTAGATATTGCTGATAAAGTTGGGGCCACTCAGATGCCTCATGTACACAAGAATGGAGCATAGTGGTGAGTGTAGCCACGAGAGGTTGACTGAGGTAGTCAACGACATGATTTGATCTCCTTGTCTTATACTTGATGTTGATATGGAACTGTTGTAGGTAGGTGGACCAATTCTAATGGTGGTCATTCTACAATTTCCCCTATGTTTGTATGAATTGCAGAGGCTTGTGGTTAGTGTGGATGATCGTCTCCTTTCCCAGAATGTAATGTTTCCATTATTGACAATATTTTACAATGGAATACATTTTCTTGTCATAGGTGGGGTATTTACGGATAATATCCGAGAGTGTCTCACTATGGTATGCCATCAGATGACCGTGCTGAGTGAGAACTGCACCTACATCACAGTCAGATGCATTAGTCTCAATCTCAAATGGTTGTTTCAGATCGAGCAAGGATATTAATGGAGATGAGAACAAGCGATGATTAAGATCATCAAATTCTCATTGTTTCTCCTTCCCCCACACAAAATTTTACCTGCCACCTCCCTTGGTCACTTGGCTGAGGGCCCATGCAATATGGGAGAATCCCAACACGAACCGCCGGTAGAAGTTTTCTAGTCCCAAATAGCTCCAAATCTTGGTTAGTGTGGTCGGGGCTGGCCAATATCAAACGACTTGGATCTTAGCTGGAGAAACATGTACCCCATGATCATAAAAAATGTATCCCAAGTATTAGACCCTGTTCATTCCAAAGGATCTTTTTTTCCAGGTTGGCATATAGCTTGTGTTGCTGTAGAGTGCTAAAAAATTGTTGAATATGACGCATGTGCCCCTCCCAAGTTGTGCTGAAGATGAGGATGTCATCCAAATATACCACCAAAAAAGAGTTGGTGAAGGGTCTCAATACATCATCCATAAACCTCCTGAAAGTGGTTGGTGAATTTGTTAATCCAAAGGGCATGACTAGCCATTCGAAGAGACCTTCTTTATATTTGAAGACTGTATTCCATACATCAATTGGCTTGATGGGAACCTAGTGGTATCCAGACTTTAGGTCAATCTTGCTGAATATATTTACCCCCTTGAGTTGGTCAAGAAGGTCATCAATCCTGGGAATTGGGTAGCAGTTCCTGACTGTGATTTTGTTTTATGCTCTGTAATGAATGCAGAGTCGTCATGTCCCATCCTTCTTCTGCACCAGTACAATTGTGATACAATTGGGATTCCATAAGAGGAGGAGCTAGGTCTGATGTGATCCTTTTGAAGAAGCTCTTGGAATTTACGCTTGATTTCATCATGTTCCATCAGCGAGCGATGATATACTGGTCCATTAGGAAGAGGTGCACCAGGGGTCAGATCAATTGGATGCTTGACTTGGCAGTGCGTTGGTACCGTGGTGGGTGAGGAGAAGATGTCTCTATACTCTTCCATGATCCCATCCACTTTCTTCTGCTACAAAGAGAGGCTCTGTGTAGAGGCCATAGATGTGGAAATGACCTTATTCTTACTATGAGCATGGATAACAAAGAAGACGAACTTACCGGTATGTAAAATGACCTTACTGCATTTCTTAGATGATATTAAAGAAACAATGATAGGCGACACTACCTATGGTATCCTATACAATTGTCTACCCAAAGTAATTATAAGACTGTGGGGTCTAGACTCATACATAACATGACGCTTCCACAAATATGGTTGTCCTAAAATAACATCACAAACTTCAAGGGGAGAAATATCACTCAATACCTCATCTTTGAAAGGCTTGATGCCATAGGGGAGACGACACTATTGGCTGACACAAAGATCTCTTCCTTGGAGACACTAGTCGATGGTGTAGGGTTGCAGGTGAAATGTTGTCGAAAGGTTGAATCGCTTGATGACCTATGTTGAAATCAAGTTCTTCTGACTTCCACTATTGACAATGAAATGAAGTGGAGCCCCCTTTACATCTGTGAGTGAAAAAGGCATTCCCCTTCCTCTGGTTCTTCTAGTTCGCTTGGATGGAATTTGGTGGTAGTGATAGTGGCACTGGGTTCAACAATTATAATTTGTTTCCCTCCTTCTAGATTTGATTTGGAGTCATAATTGACCTCAGACTCGAATTCCTTCAACTCGAATACAAGTGATTTCTTGGAGTGACATTATTCAGTGTTTTTCCACGGGATTTTATGGTATTCACACCATTTTCTCGTGTTATTCTTTGTATTTTCATTGCCCTTCTTGTGTTTCATCTTGGAATGGATGTCTTGAGAGTGGCCCCTTTTTCTCTATCCCTTGCCACATGGGTTGGGGCAACCTTTTCCCTGCTTTGACTGTGAGGAGTTTGCATATCCAAACTCTCGCCTCTTCTGCTTAAATTTCTGCTCGATATTGATGACATATATATAAGATGTACCCAATGAGGTGATGTCTAGAAACTCCATTTCTATTTGAATGTATATATGAAAAAATCCATAGTATTTGAGCACCAGATGTCACTTAGAGTCTTTGATACCCAATTTGGTGCGCAGAGTATGGAAAATATTGGTGAAATATGGTATTGTTTGGTCCCTTTCTTGATGTAGGGTGGTCCATCGAGTGTACTAGTCCTCGTAGCTCCCAATGGGATAGTACTATTCTTTAATTTGATCCTGGAAGGAATCCCATGTAGGGGAAATAAAAAATATTGCATATTCCTCTATGGCCCTTTGCTCAAAGTAAGTATCCCACTAGTCCTTAACATGAGGGACGACCTTGAGGAGTGAAAAAGTAATATTTTCCCTATTAGAAAAATTGTGGACCAAAAAATACCCTTTGAGTAGATTCATCCATTTATCTATAGCATCCGCATCTATAAGTCCTTAAAATAATGGAATATCAAAATTTTGTTGTACCTTGAAGGGGGTTGCATGTCTACTTTATGAAGATGATTCTCCTGTGGGTAGTCATCGAAGGATTTGTGCAAATTTATCCATCATTTCATTCCTTTGTATCACAAGGGTTTTAAAAGGATATCCTACTCCATCATATTTATTTTTGTCCCCCATGGTTTGTTGTCGGGCTTGGAATGACCGATCTTGCAATGAATCGATTGGTTTGATTCCCAAATTATTGTACCCATATCTTGTCGGGGAAATGCATGAAGAAAAATAAATGAAGAGAAGACCACTATGATACCACTAATCCATATTTAGGAGCGGAACGAACTGATTAACAGACTGAATACAATAAACATAGAGATATGAAGAACAACACATATATCCAGTGAACACTATCTTCTATTGAATAAATGAAATAGACTAAAACTATAAAACTGCAAAACTAAAACACTTTCTTGAATGGTGGTAGCTATCTTGGATAAGAGATGTGGCTTCTATGCACATCTGTCTAAGCATAATGATTACAATGAGGCTCGAGAGGCCTTTTTGATATTACTCCTGAACTCCAAAACCCTAGGCATCCAAAAACCTAACCCTAGGAGATGAACCACCAACATTTATGTGGGCCCCTATGGGTATGTTGGTACCTCAACTTCCAAGGGGTGTAACTTTTGCATACAACCTCCATTTTAGGCATGTGATATCCCATTGGAAAGGTCTTTTAGAGAACTACACATTACACCATTAAACTCTAACTCTGTCTACAGTTTGACTATGGTGAGCCAAAAAAACACTGTTTAGGTCCCCAAAATGGCCCTAGAAGTACATAAAGACAGGCTTACATGAAAACATACAAAATAAGCCAGTTGGATTAGGTGGGAGGCTACCAGTACCTACCTAGAAGACGTGTAGGGATTTAGACAACCCCGAAAATGTAGAACCCACAATTACAAAGAAGTACATAAGAACATGCTGAACTAAAATTGTCAAGAGGAGCCAGTTGGAATAGGTGGGTGACCACCAATATCCACCTGGATCATGAATACTTGTAGAATTAATTTATTATGGGCCATTAAAGTAGATCCACTATCGAGTGCAAGTAAACCTGCCACTGATCATTACAATCTTTAAGGTACTATAAGAGTCTTTGAATATTCTTCCCAGAGTAATGAGATGGATTCGATAGAAAGATATCCATCAGAAGGATGGAATTGAGGCATCCCCCATCTAATGACATGAGATAAAGAAGGAACATGTTTTGATTTTTAGGACATTAATTTGAAATAACATATCACCAATTACACTTGACACTGGAATGGTTAACATGTATGGTTAAGTCATATGAGGAATGGTTAACATAGGTTAAATACATCCCTTGAAAATTAAGATGACACAATGATAACCTGGTAGTGATTGATGCCAAAAGGGACCAATGATATACACCATCAACACACAAGGCATTGAGGCATTCTGCATAGGGATTAAAAGAGTAACAAATCGAAGGAGTAAAAGTCAAAATCATAATACAATGCCAAAAGAAAAAATATAAACCCAGTTATAATGAAATGAATTAGAACAAGTGTTTTGTTCAAAGGCATTGAAAAATAATTTCCACCATCTAAATGGATGAATCATATAGATCTAAATCCCCCCCCACAATTTTTAAAAATTTAAAAATTTTGTTGTTTTTCTCATTTTATAAAACCTGAAAAAGGAATAAAAAAATGCCTAATACAATGGAGGATATGAGTGTTGCAAGATGTGAAACTACATTCCAAGCGCATTGAATAGACATATGAAAAATAAATACAAAAACAATGCTATGTAGGATGTGGACAATCATATGCATTTCTCCACCAGGGATATGGTTTGAAATGTGTGAGTCACTAATGCAAATGAAAATAAATGTGTATGAATGCAAAGGGGGTAACCATAAGGAAGAACATTGTAGTAAAGCATTGTTATTTTGTTATATTCTTTGCAGTGAAAGTCTAGTCAAGGTGAATCGATTGACGATTGAATTCGAGGTGGATAGACAACAGGTTGAAGTCGAGGTAGATCGACAACAAGTTGAAGGTCAAGGAAGTTGATTGGGTAAAGTTGAAGTCAAAGATATCGACAACAAGTTAACCAATAAGAGGTCAAAGTGCGGGCATGAGACGATTGACTAGAGACCGAATAAAGGCCGAATGGTAGTTGACTGTAACAGAATCCTGAGATTTGCAGGATTTGTAACCAATGATATGCATGGATTTGTAACCATTTTTGGGCACAAATATTTAGGGTTTTTCCTATTGTAAAGACTATAAAGAGGCATGTTGTAAGGCCATAAAGTCTACTATTGTAAGGTGATCATAGAATTCACTTTTGCAGGTTAATTCATGTGTAAATGTAGGTTGTTGGTCATGCATATATAAGCCGAATTGGCTACAGGGTTGTTCTTGCCTGTGCAAGAGGGTATGATGTCGATTGGGTATTATGTGTGGACCAAGGTTAGACATGTAACATTTTAGTCTAAATGAATAAGACGACAAGAGAGAAAAAACACTCAAAGGAATGCTAGTTTTCTCAGTTATGGGTTTCCAGGGTAAAATCTCGGTGTATTGTGTGATTGCTTGTGTCATTTTCTTTATTGATTAAATTCTTCTTCTCTTCTGCTAGGATTAGTGTGGAATTTTTCTAAATTTCCTGACATGTGGTATCAGAGCAGTGTAATGATTTGGCGAGTATATCAGATCTTGATTTTCCAATCTTGAATCTGAGAACTAAACCCTAGGTATAGTAATAGTCGTAAGTCATAAATTGGTTTAAATATCACGATAAAGAATAGTGAGAAATTCCAGAATAGAGAGAAAGATTCAATGGCAATAATTTTGAGCTTTGGAAGCTTAAAATGGAATATCTTCTTGTGGATCGAGAATAATGGACAATGGTTTGTCCAGGTACCTAGTCAACAGGATGTCGACAGAAGAATGGGAGAAACTCGAAACAAAAGCAAGAAGTACGATATGAATTTGTCTTGTAGATTTGGTGCTACTGAATGTCTTAGGTGAAGATTCGACCATGAAACTATGGGACAATATGGAAAGCTTATACTAGTTGAAATATATGGTAACCAAGTTGTTTCTCAGAAAGAAACTGTATCTTCTGAGGATGAGTGATGGGATTTCAAAGATTGAGCATTTAAATGCATTTAACACCATGTTAAACCAGTTATCGTATGTGGATATAAAGATCACTGATGAGGAGAAGTGTATCATCCTATAATGTTATTTTCCAGACTCCTGGATAACTTAGTTGTGGCTATTGGGAGTAATACAACCACAATAGCACTAGAGGATGTGGCTGCTTCTCTGTTGTCAGAAGAAATGAGAAGAAAAAACATGGAATGATCAACCAAATATGCTCTAGAAATGAGAGGTCAACTGATAGACAAAGATAAAGGCATATTCTCCAATAGAAATTTCAAGTTGAAGGGTAGATCTAAATCCCCGGTTAAGTCGACGTGAAGATGCTGAAAATGCAGTAAAAATGGGAATTATAAAAATGACTGTAAGGCAAAGGAAACATAAGGTAGTGATGGATTCGATGAGAAGAAGTCATTTGAGATAAAGAGAATCTAAGAGAAGGGAGGTGATGTGTACCTGGCATTGACCAGTACACAGTCCGATCAATATGTTTGGTTGATCAACTTAGGGGCCTCTTATCATATGAAACCACATAAAGAATGTTTCTGTGAATATGAACGATATGATGGGGAAATGTGTTCTTGGGGGATGAATCAACAACTAGAATTTTCGGACGTGGAAGAGTTTGACTGACACTGCAGGATGGACAAAAAAAACTCTTCCAGGTGTGCTACACATTCTAGGTTTGGAAAGAAACCTAATATTTGTTAGCAAGATGAGTGATGTAGGTGTGCATACTCTGTTTCAAAAGGATTCGTGCAAGATGGTTAGAGGTGCGATGGTCTTAATGAAAGGAGTTCGAATTGGTACCCTGTATAAGTTATTAGGGAATGTTGAATCGAATGGATGCAATAACATATTTTCGCATAAAATTGAATTGAATGTGACTCGACCTGACTCGATGTCGAAACAAATCGACTCGACTTGAGCCAAGTTGGTTCAAACCGACTCGACAAGACATGATGAACTCAACCTGACCAGGTTATGGTATGAGAGGATGGGACACATTGGAGAAAAAAGACTTCGAGCTATGAAAAGAAAAGGTACGGTCAAAGTTTTTCTTGAATGTGGTTTAGAAGTCAACTTTTGTGAACATTACATATATGGGAAACAAAGTCGGGCCAGGTTCCCATCTGGAGTGATAAGGGAAAATTGGATTCTAGAATTGGTGCATAGTGATGTGTTTAGCATGGTTACAGTGCGTTTACTTGGTGGATCCCTATACTATGTTTCCTTCATAGATGATTTTTCCAAGAAGACATGGATATATTTCCCGAGGAATAAATCAAAGCTTTTCGAGAAATTTAATGATTTTAAAGATCTTGTGGAAAAACCAACAGAGAAGAGGATTAAGATGATGAGAACTGAAAATGGTGGTGAATTCTATGGAAATGAATTTTATCGTATCTATAAGCAGTGTGGCATAGAACACCAAAATACCACACCATATACCCAATAAAAAAATGGAGTTTCCGAGAGAATGAACATAATGTTGATGTATAAGGCAAGAAGCATGGTTAGTGGTGCTGTGATTACACAAGAATTCTAGGAGGAGGTAGTCAAGACTAGAATATATCTGGTGAATATGTCTCCTTCATTAGTACTAGTCAACACGACTCCAAAAGAGGTATGTTTGGGTAAGAAGCCTTTGGTGGCACATCTCAAAGTGTTTGGTTGTGATGAATTTGTGCATGTTCCCAAGGAAAAGAGGAGCAATTTGGACAAAAAGGAATTAAAATGTATTTTCATTGGATACAAATAATTGATGAAATGATATAAGATCTAGGATCTTTCATCAAGGAGAAGAATGTACAGTCGATATGTGGTTTTTAGAGAAGTCAAAGGTAAATTCGAGCCTAATGAAGTTGTTAGACTGAGAATAATCCTTATGCGATGTGGTTTGAACTGAGAAACAAAGGAGATGATTCAGATGAGTCGACTGAATCTGAAGAAGAGGTGGACCAATTGATTCCAGTGGTAGGGAGGTAAAAAAGAATAAGAAAAAAAGTTAAAAGGTATAGTCCCCCCGACTTCCATTTCACATTCGTGTTAACTTCCATCGACGATGAGACCAAGTCAATTAGTGAGGTAGCCGACTTGACATAGGGTAAACTCTAGAAGGATGCCATGGTCGAAGAGATGGAATCCTTGTATAATAATGAGACATGGGATTTAGTCAAGTTACCTAGTGGAAGAAATTCCATTGGTAGCAAGTGGGTGTTCAAGAAGAAGATGAATGTCGTAGGACAAGTTGAGAAGTTCAAAGCTTGACTAGTAGGGAAAGGATATTCCCAAGTCAAGAGAGTTGACTTCGGTGATATTTTTTCCCCTTTTGAAAAACTAACTTCCATTAGAGTATTATTGTCTCTGGCTGCAACATTCAATATGGAGATAGAACAGATGGATGTGAAGACAATGTTCCTACATGGGGACCTGGAAGAAGAACTCTACATGAAACAACCTGAAGGATTTGTAGTAAACGACAAGAAAGAGTTGGTGTGCAAACTCAAAATATCCCTTTATGGTCTAAAGAAATCGCCAAACATGTGGTATTATAAGTTTGACACCTACATCCTTATTTTGGGATTTGTGAGAATCAATGATGATCACTGCACATATTCCAAGGAAGAAGGTGGGTGTTTTATATATGTCACTTTGTATGTCAATGACATGGTGTTGATTGGAAACAACATTGATGCAATAAAGGAGGTCAAGAAGAATCTATCCTCGAAGTTAGACATGCAGGATCTCAGTGTAGATAACTTCATTATGGGAATGGAGATTAAGAGACATCGAGCCACTAGAAATCTATGTTTGAATCAGATGCAGTATATTGAAATAGTTCTGAAACGATTCAACATGCATGATTTCAAACAAGTGAAGGTGCCAATTCTAGTGGGCGTAAGGCTTACTACTGAATAGTGTCCAAAGACACATGAATAGATAGAGGACATGACACATGTTCCCTATTCAAGTGATGTTGGTAGTCTAATGTATGCGATGTGTTAGCACACAGTATGTGTAGGCATCAATGTTTTTTTAAAGTTTCTAGTTTTGAGTCATAGGGTCTTTTTATTTTTTAGGTTTTGAGTCATGTATTATGTCAATAAATCATGTTTGGTTCTTTCATGAGCAAATAAATTTGACCTTAGTCCATGTAAGAGTCTTGGTGTCATGATAGTGTTTCTCATCATGAAATAAATAGGGTTCAACATTGGTCACATCCTTGGTCTTAAAATTATCATTATCACGTGTCTTATCTCAAAGGGATGTACAAAAGGTTCCTTATGTCATTTTGAACCGTTTGAGGGTCAAATCAAGTGTCAAGTCTACTTGCTGTAAAATCACCTACAAGTTCACAGTGTATCAAGAAAGTAACTCATTCACTAATCACACATCATTATACCTTGGAAACATGTCAAGGTATATCTTATTTTTTTCAATGTCTTTAATTCATCATTTTCTTCAGGTTGGTTTCAAGATGCAAGTCTATAAATTTGAATGAAGCATGTTGCCAATTGGTTCAAAATATGGTGCTGCGAACTAGCTGTAGCAAATGAAAGTGGACTGAGTGCTTCCAAAAAACTCCTTGTCTAGTTCATGAGACAATAGTTGAAGTTTCAGATATACCAGGTACTCTTTGAATGATTGTGCATTGTCTGAAGGTTTATGGTACTAGTTTCTAGTTGTTGTTGTTTTTTTTGCGCTACAAATTGTTGCATATTACCTGTGCTGAAAAATCCTTGCACTAATAAAAAACCTAAAGTATTGGTATCCTAAAACTTGGAAATTTCAAGTTTCCTACTTTATACCAAAAAAATCAATTTGTAGCTATTTCTTCCAGCAATGACCTTATCCACTACATTTTTTGTTGATGCTACAAACTGTATGTGTTTAAGGTGATACAAACCCTCTGTTTTCTGACTAGACCAAACCATCCTTGAATATGATTCACCAAGGTATGAGGTTTATCTTTTTCAAAGTCATTTTCCTCTTCATACTTGTTGTTGTGGTGGGAAATCCCCCTACGGACTAACACTTAGGGTTATATTATGCATGCAGATAAAACCGAAAGAATCCTACTTTCTACCATCATCCCAGACCTAATCCCCATTTCTTTTAAGAAAATACATGGTTAAAAGAACATACCTTGTTCCAGATGTTCGATGTCGATCCTTCTTCATGCTTGATCGCTTGCTAGGAGCTATCCTCCCAAGACTGAACTACGTACAAAACAAGCAACAAAATCTACATGCATTTGTTCTACATATTAATGGGTTATAGATTCAAACATATATTCACTAAACTATGAAGAACTCATATAGTGGGATGGGAAAAGAATTTCTTTATTATTAACTTTAATGAATCAACTTACAATGTCGAGACCGACCACTGCTCCACTGATCTAAAAAATGAAGAAGACTTGAAATACTTGAAATTATTTGCAATGTAAATGTTATGTGTTTAAAGAAAATGGATCAGTTTGCAACACATAGATTTAAAGGATTACTCATGCAAATTACACATAGACAACAACATAATCAATGAACATAAGCACATAAACACAACAATTTGATAAAGGAGTTCACCCCTCTCTTGGGCTACATCTCCTGGTCCAGCTTCCAATGGATCATTATTATTAGTTTATCAAAGTCCTCAAAAACATGTCTTACAATGCTCAAATAGACAAACCGACTGCTCCAATGGCTTTAGAGCATCCAAAAACCCCTGTTTGGGCTCTTTCGGCACCTCAATCGGTCGAAAAACGAAGAAGTTAGGCCTCCTGGAAGTCTTCCCCTTCAAGCTTGCTGTCTCTGCATCTACAAATTGCACCCTTCTTGTTTGAACCTGGCTCACATGCAAATTTAAGCGTGAAAACCCAGCACCGGGCACAACTGCGCCAATGGTACAAACCGTAGGACGGTTAAGGGCACGCCAGCCCCTAACCGCCTAGGCACCTGGGCATATGGGTCATGTGACTGCGCGCATTTGGAAAAAGTGGTTAACGGTTGCAAAACCGTGTAACTCCCTCCGCGCTCCAGGTCGTGGGCATATGGAATATATACAAACCATGGGCTATGTGTTATAAACCTACGCGCACACAACTGTCAGCTACAATATATATAGTATGGTCATATAGCAACTCAAACGACCACGGGCCGGGGCTAAGTCCCGACTCGACCCCGCCCATACATACAATATATGTAATTGAAATATATTAAAATACATAGTTATAACAAGAACCATGTGGTGGTATAGTGGTCGGGTGGAGGTTTGTGAAGGCTTTACATAGTGGGGGAGGTCCGGGGGTCGAACCCCGCAGACTCCCATAATTTTACATACAACCAATTAGCCAATTCCAGGGTGCCACATGGTAGCCCATGATTGGCCCACGTGGCACCCAATCATTGACCAACAAAACGGCCACATGTAAACATCTGATTCGACCATGCCAACCAACCATATTCTGCCATGTCACTTCCATACAGTCGTACGGTCCTGCCACGTCAGACTGTACGGACTGTACAATCAACATCATTTTTTTACTTGTTTGACTTGACGAACAGATCGCTATATCTCTCGCTCCCGACGCCCGTTTGAGACGAAACAAGTTGTGTTGGGTTTGCAATGACGAGGCCTACGCTCTCGTCTGGTTTGAAGCAATTATGAGAACTTTGAATATTTGAGCAAAATTTGATCCCCTGATCACACCTCCCCATTGGGAAGATTTTGGACCTCCAAAAGACTATTCTCAGTCTATGTGAAGATGAGGGTAAAGTTCCCTCACTCTTCCAACCTCAATCCACTTGGCCTTGCTTGGATTCGTCCCTTTAAGACCAACTCACAAATACTCCACATTTCCTCGTTTCGAAGTTCACATCCTCATGTCAAGGATGGTGTCTTCCTGCAGTTCTGTTAGATACTCTGGAGAGAAATCATCTATGGAAGGAATCTGAACATGCTCTCCTTGATCATCAATCAATGGAGGCTCATACAACTTCAAATTCTCAACATTAACAACTGCATACATCTGCATATAAGGAGGAAAATCTAAACAAAAAGCATTGTTACCAATCTTGTCAACAACCTTGAAAGGACCATATCGAATCGGTTTCAACTTTTTACCTTCTCCTTTAAGCCTCTCCTTGCTGATGTTAAGCCAAACTTCATCTCCAACTTGGAAACTGTGATCAACACGATGGTTGTCATTTCTCGTTTTGTAATTGGCCTGACTCTTTTCCAACTTCTCTTGCACCACTTCATGTATCGAATGAATTTGTTCAATGAACTTCTCTGCCCTATCAATGTCATATTGACCATCGACAAAAATATGTTTCCCAAATATAAAATCTAAAGGTGACTTGGGAAAATAGCCAAAACATGCTTCAAATGGCGATGTTTGCGTCGAAGAGTGCTTAGCTCGATTGTACGCATGCTGAATGTAGTGTAAATGTTCATCCCAAAGTTTAGGATGCTTGCTGCAATAAGAACGAAGAAGATGCACCACTGTACGATTTACCACCTCTGTATGACCATCTGTCTGTGGATGAAAAGTTGTGCTCTTTTTAAGTTTAGTGTCCATGAGTGCCCATAAAATTGACTAAAAACTTCCAACAAATCGAGAATCCCGATCAGAAATAATGGACTTAGGCAATCCAAAATGCACCCAAACATTTTGAAAGTACAACTGTGCCATTTGTTCTGTCGTTACTTGCTTAGTACAAGGATCAAAATACACATCTTGCTAAAATGATCAACCACAACATAAATATAATCATGACCTCGTCTCGACATAGGTAAACCACCAACAAAATCCATGGAAATACTTTCCCAAGGTTGAGAAGGAACTGGAAGTGGAGTGTACAAACCCAACTTTCGATTACTAGGTTTACTT
>ML805490.1:128460-140534 GCA_009831015.1 Picea engelmannii
CCATTCTTGATTCACCTTCCTTGTGTCCTCATCATGAATTTCATGGGATGCATTTTCACTTTCGGGTGTCTTCTCTGTTACGAAATTTTTCAATACTTTCATGATCTCCCCTTTTAAGCCATCCATCTTAGTATCCAACTTAGGTTCTATTGAATCCATCAACTTATCTTCCATTGAATCCATCTTCTTTTGTAGTTCATTTATGTCCCTACGCATTTCTTCACCTTCATCAAGAGTCCAATTAGGATTTTCTGGAGGCTTATTTGGTGTAGAAGGTCCCTTTTTTGGTGGCATGTTGGCCAAGTATCACTTTTGAATCTTGTTTTTGAGGAAGTTCTGCTAGACAATATTTATTTTGATCTATCTCCCAAGTTTCAGCCCTTCTGGGTATGAAACTTTCTTTTAGGTAGTTCTTTGATATTTCTTCTCTGCAATACCATAGGTCTGATCAAAATTGGATGTGCCAAGTGGAATTTATGATAACTTCCTCACAACTTAACGATTTTTGGCCTTTCCAGGAGATCTCACTTGTATAGCATTCCCCGCACAAAATAATTGATATCAAATTTTGAAACGCGCACCCAAAATATTACAGACTGTCCACAATCCAATGAAACCAGTCCCACTCAATTTGGATACTCTAGCAATAAGTTATGATTGTTTTACCTGGAACACCTTCTTGAGACTAGTCAATAGGACTAGTCAGATACCCTATCTTACACAAGGTATATATAAAAATTTAAGATGATCCAGAAGCTGAAATATTTACCACAGATACCTTACTAATTTTTCTAAATGGCCTCCAGAGTTCAAGGTCTGAAACATTACAAAAATTTTTTTATAGCGAAAATTCCACAATGACTGATTTAAGGATGATTCCAGAACCCTCTCTTGTACAGGCTATATCTATGAAAGTATAAGGCCTCAGGAGCTTAATTTTGAACCCAACGTACCTCGATCTGTCTACTAAATATCATCCAAGCCGTTCTTTCTGAAACATTGTAGAAAAAAAGTTATAGTGAAAATTCGATGGTGTCTCAGATGTAGCAGCGAAACCCCAAGACCTTGAGCTCTGATACCAAATGTTAAGAACCAAATATCAATATAGCATAGAAAAACCTCAGAAAAAGTACTCAACGCCTTGAAAAAGAGATAATTTCAGATAGTAATCCTCTTCGAGGGGGAAACCTCCTTTTACCCCACTTAAATGTTCAAGTACAAGATGATTCAAAATGAAAATGTCTCCTTGGTATATATAGGAGACTAGGAGGTATAATTACAACTAATGGCCTAAAGATGACATAAATAAAATAACATTACTAATATAGTATGCCCCAATTAAGGGGTAATGAGCTAATATTAGGGCTTAACACAAACATGTCTGAATCTTGGTCAATTAGGGATTCTTAATTTGACACATGGTCTTGCTCTGTCGCTGACGTTATGATAGGGTCCATGGAGGCGATGGAAAATACATGGAAATGCGAGTAAATGACACGAAATTGGCCTATTGTTGAGTTGTAGTCGAATGGGGGTGGTGGCGTCATGTGGTCCTGACCAAAAACCATGGTTTAGTTTTCTGCCCACTTTCGGGAATTATACTCCGTGCAACTCCTACCCCCGAAATGATCCCCGACCGTCGATCTGGAGTGCTCGCGATCGATGGTGTATCAGGTCCCATCAAATTTTTGATCCCACCATATTTAGCCTCCTCCTGCTAGATTCAGTCCTCCCTTTATTTATCAGACTTCCAACCAATTTATCACTTCACTAAGTCTTGAAATATCAATCTCACACAAATTTTTTAATGATGATAACATGGGATCCAACTGGGGATGCTATCCTCCTAGTGAGTTAGAAAAGAACAAAAGACTGAGTGCCTACCCATTGGGATTTATTTTAATTGTGGAACTAAATTTATCAATGTCTTATTCACAAAACTCAAATTATACTCAACATAACTTAGGACCTTCGCTTTGGGCTTCAATTTTTGCTGATTTGATTCCAACTGCTTCAACTAGAAAACAAAAATGGTTATATACAATGAATGGAAAGGGTGATAGTTCCTTTAAATGATATAATGTTTGAGAAAACTGTCAGTCACATGTCTTCCTCCAACGATATCTCCATTACGTTTCTGTAGCAGATAGGAATTATTTCCATGGTACACCACAATTTTGAAAGGTCCCAACCATATATGGTCAAATTTCCCATGCTTTCCTCTGTCTTCATTTATGACATCTCATATCAACACCAAATCCCCCACTTTTACATCATCCTCCTTGGTATGTCTTTCAAAATCCTTTTAATCCTGTCTTGATGCAACTGAGAGTTGTTGAAGGATTTTTCTCTTGTTTGCTGGACATTGATCAATTTACATGTTCTCCTTCGAGTGGCATGTGTTTCAGTATATTTCTCCTACAACAACCTCACCACTGGAAATCCTAATGCAATAGGAAAAATTGCCTCTGTTCCATACAAAATCTGGAAGGGTGAAGTGGAAATAGATATTTTTGTAGTGATCCTGTCAACCCATAGTGCATGGATGAGATTTTTATGCCAATCCTTTTTGTTATCTTGCAACAACTTCTTGATAATTCTGGTTAAGCTCTTATTGGATGACTTAGCCAATACATTACCTTTAGGGTAATAATATGTGGAATGGCCAATGATTATATTGTAATAACTGCAAATTTTTTCCATATTATTGGACTTAAATGCTGCTACATTATCTGTAATTATTTTGATTGGACACCCAAACCTGGATAAAATATTGTTCTCCAAAAACTAAATTATAACAACATCCGTGGCTTGCCTAGTGGGAGATGCCTCAATCCACTTCGTGAAGTAATCTGTGGCTTTCAGTATCCACTTTTTCTGATCTGAGGATTATGGATGAATTTCTCCTATGAAATCAAGGCCCCATTGTCTAAAAGGTGCTTCAATAGAGATGGGTTTCAAGGGAAAAGGATGCAATTTTCTCTTCCCATAAACAATTTGGTGTTCATGACAGCTTGAAACTTCTTTGTAGACATCAGAAAAAATGCTAGGCCAATAGAAACCAACCCTCAATATCTTGTGCACATTAGTTTTCCAATAGTGGTGCCCTCCACAGTCACCTTTATGAAACTATCTGATGGTCCTTTCTGCTTCTCCCTCCAGCAAACAACTCAACAAGATTCCTCCTAGATCTTTCCAATGCAAACATTGATTTACAATACAAAACTTTGCTGCTTTCAACTTTAAGAACTTGGCCTTGGTTTTACTCATTTCAAGAGGAGCCTGCAAATTTCTCAACACATAAATAATATCAGCATACCATTGGGAATCAAGGAATTTTTGAGATACCTGAGGGGCCCTTTCTTCTTTTGAATCTATTGACAAGTCAACAATGAAGTTAATTCCCAAGAGCTCACAATTTGTGTGTGCCATTAGCTTGGAAATTCCTTGCACTTTGATCAAATTTATAGGTTTGATATCAAGGTCATATTCCAACAACACAACTATCCACTTTCCCCTTTTTCCCTTAGGATCAGGCTGAGTTAAAATGTCTTTCATAGAACTGCTAGGCACATAGGTAGTGGTATGAGAATGCAAGATATAAAATCTAAACTCCTTTAGGGCCTTGACCAATGCATATGCCTTCTTTTCCATGATATCATACTTCAATGGGGAATCCCTGAATGTCCCACTATAGTATGCTATAGGCCTCTCAAAATTCTTCTCATCTTTCTATAATAGAACACTAACAATGGTGTGCTCTGAGGAAAAATAAGACAATATAAATTCTTTTTCAAAGTTAGGACTGGCTAGTACTGGGGCCTTGGTCAATGCCACTTTAATGTATTCAAAGTATTTTCAGGCTTCATGGGTCCAATTTATCTCACTTCCTTTCTTGAGCATGTTAGTGATATGTTTTATAATTTCATCCAGGTTAGGGATGAATCTTTTCAAAAAGTTTACTTTCCCCAGGAAAGATTGCACTTGGTTTTTGCTTCTGGGTGTGCCAATTTTTAAGAGGAAAATGGACTCTTAATTGTATAACTTATTAAATATTAGAACACAAGTGGGTGTAATGATCTTTCCCACAAATAACAAAAAGATTTTTGGTGTGACATCCCAATCTAGGCTGTGTTTGAACATTCCCTCAACTCTGCTAGGATCTATCTTTATTCCCTCCTTTGAAATAATGTGACCAAGCAACTTCCCCTCTTCCATGCCAAAATTAGACTTCTTGGGGTTCAATGAAATTCCAAACTTCCTACACTTTTGAAAAACCATTCTTATATGCTTAAGATGTTCTTCATCAGAAAATGAATATACAGTGATATCATCTAAGTAATAACAATAAATTTATCTTTCTCATCAACAAAAGCTATATCCATGGCCCTTTGAAATGTTTCTCCTGCATTCATGAGCCCAAAAGGCATCTTGGAATACATGAACATTCCCCATGGTGTTGTAAATGCTATCTTTTCCTGATGATCAGGGTGTACCATGACTTGATTGTACCCAGAGAAACCTTCCAACATTGACATTTTTTGAGAACCCACCACTTTATGTAGAATGTGATCCATCTTAGGTAGTGGGTAGTTGTTCTTGAGAGACACCTTGCTCATATTTCTGAAGTATACACATAATCTGATCTCTCCACTCTTCTTTCTGTTAGGCACCAAATTTTCCACCCATTTAGAAAACCTCAGAGACACTATGATCTTGTCTTCAAACAACTTCTTTATCTCTTTCTCAATCAAGGGAAACAACAAAGGATTGATTCTTTTTAATTTATGTTTGAAAGGTTTATGATCTTCTTTGATTGGAATCACATGTTGAATCACCTTGGTATCATAAAATTTCATATCTTCATAACTCCAGGAAAAAACATCAGGGAATTATTTCATTAAATTGATATATCTTTGCTTGATCTCTGGGCTAAGTGTCTTGGACAACTTAATGATATTGGCATCTTCCTAATTCCCAATGTTGCAATATTTAACATCTCCATCATTTACAGTAATTTTAGGACTCCTGACCACATCGTTATTGTCAAAGAGTTTCTCCAATGGGACCAGGCCTTTGGGAATGATGTTATTTTTTAGCTACATTATGTCTTTGCCAACAATCTGATTCTTGAAATAGTCATCATTTGTGAACACAACTGCATCTTCTTCTTCACCACAATATTCTTCATCAATATTTACATTTTCAAATTCATCCTCCATCTTGAGGAAAATTTCTATTTGTTTATCATCCTCGAAAACTTGCAAGTACTCAATATTATCCGGTACTACTGGCCTGTGCTTGACCTCAATATCATATTGTTTGTTAGGGAAAATTGGAATTTTGAATACCGAGGCTGAATTAGCCAGGACATCAACAATCTAATTCTGCCCCCTTGGAATCACTGAAAGATTATACTCTGGAAATTGCTCAAGAAGATCAAGCACTATATTTATATAGGCCCTCAGCCTAGGATGTTTTGCTTGGTATATAGCCTTTATTTGATTGATAATCAACTCAAAATATCCATGTACAACTATTCTCTTAGCACCCATTTCTTTCAAAGTCTTCAATCCCAACACTAATGCCTCATATTCAACCATGTTGTTTTTGCAATCAAAAGAAATTTTATCAGAACACAATTTTGTATTTCCTTTGGGGAATTTGATCCATACACCAGCCCCTACTCCTTCTCTGTTGACAGCTCCATCGAAGCTCGTATTTCACATCTAATTTTCTGCATCATTTTTTTGTTCTCAACTTTCCTCATTTTACTGATCAGATTGGTCTTTGGAAGCCATATCAATATCAAGCCCTTCCTCTTCAGAACTCAAATCATTGAAGAAAATAGAGGATCCAATCTTAGTTTCCATAGAATAAATGTGGTGGTTGTTTGGATGGGATTTGTTATTGACCATGTATTTTAGCAATACTTCCATGTACAACCTCCTATCTTGACCAAAAACAGGGATAGTGGCATATGCCATATCCATTTGCAGAGTCCCTTTAAACTTTTCATCCCATGACCTAGATAAAAACATGCCAAACTTAGGATGGATATCAATAACCATTACATCCATGACCATATTTTTTTTGGAATTTGAGACAAAGAAACCACCAGATATTTGATTAGGCCGAGGCACTTCACCTTCCTTGAATCAAAGGGGAAAATATCTTTGTAAGGCTTGGTGATGTCCATGCCCAATTGGTCCATGACCACCTTGGGCATCAGGTTATGGGATCCTCCTGAATCCAACATATCATTATGCACAGTCATATCATGAATCTTCAAACTGACATATAAAGGGGGGGCCTCATCAACATCACTAGTTTCCTCTACACGTGGGCCAAACAAGATGGCATGATGATCATCTTATTTGTTCAAAGTGTCAGAAGTTTGTTCCATCTTGAGCATCTTGATGATATAATTTCTATATTCACTGTTCTTTATCAACTCATTGAATGGTACAAAGATTTTAATCTTGGCCATCTCACTTTCAAAATTAAAGGAAGATGAGGTTTTCTCTACCTCTTGGATGATTGTCTCCTTTCTTTTTTCAGGTACTTTCTTCTGAGTCTCTTCCTTCGGATTTCCTTTCTCCACAACATATTTTGCAACAAATTCCTTTTTAGGATGACTTGAAGAAGGTATGTTAGTCTGAGATTATTTGGTAGGATTTCCCTTTGGAGGATTTGCAGGCACCTTTTTGTTTCATATATTATACTGTTTCTAGAATTGCATGATGGAATTATGCAACCTGGTTTGGTAATATTCTTTTTCTACTGACAACCTTTCATCATCCTCCTACATGAATATTTCGTTCACACCCATGAATTGGTCATGTTCTTCTTTAGTCAAAAACATCTTTGTTTCATTAGCATCACAACAATGCATATTGTCTTCAAAATTTTCATCAAAATTCTCATTTACATAATTATTTTGAAAAGGAGGTCTTATTTGCTGATCACCCTAGTTCCTCTGCTCTCTTTGTATGATTTGTGGAATTTCTAGTCTCCTCTAATTCCTGGGTGGAACATCAGCTTGTTCTCTGGTATTAGGCTTATTGTCTAAATACCTCCTTTCCATCAGTTTCTCCATGGTCTTCATCACATCATTTCAAACCTTTCTTTTGATGAATGTGAGGTTGAAGATTGTGCCTTATCTTGAACCTTGTTCATGTCCTTGTCAGAGTTAGACTTGATATTTCCTGAATCTGTTAGATTTACTTCAACTTCTATTGCATCAGTCATCATATCATCTAACGAAGTATATAGTATTTCCCTCAACAACAAAGCAAAATCACTTTCAAAGGAATCAACATATCTAAGTTGAGCATCTCTAGGAGGGGGTTTTACTTCAGTAGGAATTTAATTAGAGACCTTTATAAATTTGGCTGAGCACTCTTTCACTATTTATTCAGGTGACCTTCTCATGTTGTTATCCTAGGTTAACAATTGGAGGGGGTTTTTCTTGTCACCCCACTTTGCAAGAAAATTGGTTTCAAAGGCTTCAAAATTTAGGATACTTGCTACTGGGAGAGCTGATCTGAACCACTTTCTGACTTCTACTACAAGACTTTGTGCAAACAATCTCATTTTTGCATCTTCAAAATATACTTCTTATTGGTCTATAAAATCATTGAACTAGTCTAAATGTTTTGGGCTGACATATTGCCTTCAACATCATACAATTTAATCCTCAGATTATACTCCTGGGGAAAATCATGTAACTGAGAAGGTAGAAAAAGAGGAGAAAAACTAGCTTCCATGGCTGCAGTAATGACTTGAAGTGGTTGTTGGTTATGAGTATGAATCACAAGAAGTTTGGTAGAGGCAACTAAAATTAAATGTTGGAACCTCTTCTTATCAAATATGATCTCGTTCAAACAAGACTCAGATTTAGTTCTGAACAAAGTTTTCTCAAATTTCAAATCAAAATCAAGGTCTTCAATTCTTGTTACTCCATATTTGGGCAAGGATAAATATCTGTCTAGACACAAAACTAGGCTTATTGGATTTTATTTTCTTTTGTGTACAATATTCTCAGGATTAGACACATGGATAACTGCTTCTGGGTCTAGGTTTCTCCTTGTGTGAATTCTCTTGGCAGCCAGTATTTCTGGTGCAAACTAATTTATGCTACTAGTCTCTTTGTAATGGAGTTGCCAGGGTAAATTTAGTCTCATCCAATAAGGTGTTTGATTCACTATCACCCTTAGGAATCAAATCTGAAGATTTAATTCATTCTTTTCCTAGGGAATATTTCACTTTCGATCCCCGACAATGATGCCAGAATGTTAACACTCTATAATTTTGTTCGAATGATAAACAAAATAACAAAGGTAACCTACAAACCAAATTTAGATCTGGGTACTATCATGATCAACTCAGAGAGGGATATCTCATTTCACTTGGTGTTTCTTTGACAATCAATGGCTAGGTTTTGTTGTTTTGGTTTTTTTTTATAAATTTACTGGCAAGGAAGGGGAGGGACACTTTAGGGATATGGAGTCAAACTTCTGAAAGTGAATGTAAACAATGACATGCCTATAGAAATATCCATAGGATAAAGGCTAAATGAGGTGATAATTCTGAGTTATAATTTGTAAATTTGCAGTGTAGGAAGAAAACGAAAACATATAACTGCATCAGAGCATTAGATAAATGAATTCTGAATCAGTTAGGAAGAACTTAACACAGTTTAAATTGATTAATCCGAGAGCATCATAAGATGAATTATGGACCTTTGACTATCCAATTTAAACAGAAGATAACGAAAATGAAATCATAAATACAGGAAATGCATACAAAGAGAGGAGACAAAACTCATATCACCACCATTCAAATCTTTTCATGGAAACTTCAAAGACTTCTTCATATGTATTCAATTCATCTTCATAAAATTACAATTGAGTCTCGAAAAACTAAAATTGTGCCCTTGCACTTATGCCAACATTAATACTTTTGGAACCTCTAATACTTATACAATTCGAGTTCTTTAGGTGTGCAACTGATTACAATAATTGAAATGAAACGTTTCATCTTCTTAAAATTATTACAATAATTACAGATGACAATTTCAGTATGGGAACCGATTACAATTATTAACAAAGAAAATGTTTTCTGATCCAACTGTCGATTCCTCTGAGGTTTCAGATCCTTTATTTACCACTTGTTCTGTTATGGTCTTCTGTCTGATCTGCCATCTTTAGTGACACCTGGACCTCATTTACTGGGCCCTGGAAAATTGCACTTTGTTTTACCCAAATGTACTATCTCCTTCCATTGCAGGTCAGAAGGGATATCATAATCCATAATTTCTTTGATTAGGATCTCCAGGTCAATGCAGGAGGCATATGTCATGACTGGTATCCCAATCTTCACTGTTTTGAATTGATTCAAAATCTCAAAATCTGTAATGAAATGTTCAACCAGGGTTGCTCCTTTCAATTTTTCCTCCAGGTTTTCAAACTTGGAGTGTTCCATTCTACATTGAGTGAGGTGAGCGTTGTATTCTTCCTGATCATAGAATTTTCCTTTGCCATCCCAAAATGGTGGGAGGCCTTTAATGAACAATTATTCAAATAGATCCTTCAATTCTTGCACACTTTGCTCCATCTGTGTGGTCTTAGTTTGGACTGATTTTAGCAGGTTATGTTTGGAAATAAACCTCCTGGCCTAGATGATCAATGTAGTTCTATATTTGACCCCAATGGTATGAAGTTCTACAGTAGCGATGGAGTTGAGCAGGTTTATGGCATTTTTGGTCAACTCTAATGGTTTCTTTACTAAGGTCTCATTCACAACAGTGCACCTTCTTTTGGTTGTGATGGCCATGTTGTCTTTATCATTGATGAAGTTTAAATACACTATGAACTTGGCATCCTCAACAACTATATAATCCTAGATGATGTGTTTGGATCCCTACAACAATCCTTTGCCTCTTAATCTTATTTTTAGCTTGTCTATCCTCTTCTGCAAGGCTTGATTCTCCTTTTGAAATTTAGCTACTCTTTCATCCTTTTCTTTCATTTCCTGCTTCAATTTATCTATGTCTCCTTTTAACCCCTTGATTTATCCTACCTTCAGGATAACTTGTGACATAGACTGGACAATTCCTGTAGTACTTGGCCCAACTTCTACATCAGAAGGTACAACTACAACTCTGTTCAACAATTCTGTCTCTCCTTGTGACCAATTCACCTTTTCTTGTTCTAGCTGAACACCTTAGCTTTGTAATCCAATGCCTCTTGTCAAAATTCTTCTTTTTCCTATTCTAGAGCAACCGGTTCTACTATTTGTCGATTCTCTGTGGCAAACATTTTTAGTTTATTTTTCAATCTTTGAATTAGCTTGTATTTTTCATCCAATGAGGATTTCACCCCTTGAGGGCCTTTAGATTATAGCTTCTTGACCCGAGTTTGCCAAGATTTGTTGGATGCCTTTTCTTGCCTCAACTGCCCTTCCAATTTTTGTGCATAAGATATCATCTTTGAATACTTCGATCTTAGAACCAAGTAATCAAAATACAACATATCACTAGTATTCATGTGGAATTTGACTTTGTCTGGAGCACTGATGTTGTCATAGGTTATGTTTATCTTAGATACTTTATCTTCATTTGCAACCACTATATTAAAGGTCCTCTTATCTATATCTCTTAATGTGAACAAAGAAGACTTGTGCTGGGAAATATTGTCCACTTCAGGGACTAACTCCTTCATTTCACCCATAGCCATGTTTTCTTTCTCAACATATTGTTTTGCCAAATTCTCTTTAGATTGATAAGCTTCCCTAGATGTCTTATCAAATATTTTATTTTTTTTGCTAAAAGTTGTTGAGTTGCCTTCACTTTGGAGCTTGCTTCCTTTCTAAAATTCTATAGTGATGGTACCACTCTCCATCGCATCCATGTTCACTTGTTCTTTAGGCTCTTCCTCTTCTAGATCCACTATCTATAGGGACTGTGTAATCTTCATCTTCTTAGGGGCAGTCTGTTGGTAACTGGTTCCCATGGCCTCTGAATTGCTTCTCTTGCTGTAAACACTTACTTTGGGGACTTTGAATATCAACTTCTGAGGAGCTTGCTGTGATTGAATCTATTGCAAGGTTGCCTCCACTTGCTGTGTTTGAGCTAGTTGCAATATTACTTCCATATCAACACATACTTCTAGATTTTCCAACTTATCAAAACCCTCAACATGTTCATGCTCATAAGGGACATGTTTGTTCATCAGTCTTCTCTTAGATATGATCTGATGTGGATCATATATTCTTCCCTGTAGCTGTGAAAATCCAAAATCTTTGATCTTTGTCTGGATCTAAGATAAGAATTATCTGGTCTTGGAAATGAAGGATCCAATGATAAAAGGGAATTTTAGGTTGGAGTCTTTGTGCAATTTCAGGAAATGATCTGTCTCTGATATGATTCTTTTCCTGATGAATTCAAGGGAAAAGACTCTGGGGGTTAGAAAAATAGCCATAATATAGGGGGATTCATGACAAACATAAACCCAAACCATTGTTGAATGCATGAACAATACCTAGCCCCCCACTCTATTTTCTGTATTTGGATGTAAATAACTCCTCATGTCATCCAGGACTCTTGGTAGGCTGGTGTTGAAAATCAAACTGTAAACCATGGACATGACTTTGTTGATGAAGATGAGCAATGTGATCTTCTTACATTAAGTTGATATGAATGCTTCTTTTGGAAATTCTCTCTTATTTGTTTCCAGGAAAATATTCAACAAGTGTGTGTAATATCTGAAATGTCTTGGAGAGATAAAATTCACTAGCTGCTTATGGATATTATCAACTATGAATTGATCGAAACTAACATAGACTGACAGACTAGACTATGACTGGAAAAATTCCAACATGAAACCTAGCATGACCTCGACCACATGTTTGTCATTATCTAGACCTAAAATTTGACTCAGCAGGGAACATACCCATTGGAACTCAATAACCATTATACTCACATTCATTGGAAAATACAGACTTTCTGAAAGATGCTCTGGTTTGACAATTGTCTGTAAAAATAGATCTTTGACTTCTGATGGACACTCCCT
>ML805491.1:28518-88659 GCA_009831015.1 Picea engelmannii
AGATTGAATAATGAATTTGTAATATACTAATATGTATCATCATCATCATTCATGTAAAATTTAAATGTTTACAATTTTATTAATTTTGTATGTGTAATTCATAATTTAATATATATATATATATATATATATATATATATATAACGTGTCCTCCGTGTCCTGTTTCCAGGGGTCGCTGTGCCCATGTCCGACACTCGTATTTTCGTGTCCTCCATGTCTCATGTCCACGTGTCTGGTGACTTAGCCTCTAAACTTAACTCTACCCTATTTTTAGCAAAATAGGTTGCCCATCTAAAATGGGTACTACATACTCTAACAATAATTTCTTTTTGCATTCACACAAAAGTATATGTAATTCGACAATTTTTAAAGGTAAATGTCTCCACCTTCAACTTAAGCCAAAGGCAAATACTACATACTTTAACAAGAATTTATTTTTGCATTCATGCAAAAGTATATGTAATTAGACAATTTTTAAAGGTAAATGTCTCCACCTTCAACTTAAGCCAATGGCAAATATTTACCTTTAAATTTAGACAAAGGTAACCTCCATTTTTAGTTAGAAACTGCACAACTTGATTGCATTAAGTGGAACTTGAGAATAGATTATTAAGACCCTAGATCATTCTAATATCGTATACTCCAAATATTGCAAAAAATACATTACAAAGAAGTGCCATCTTGTGACTCATCAGTAATTCCCCTGGTATTGCCAGGCACATGATGTGTGTTGTCAAGTCTTAGTTTTTGTGTGAGAAGAAAATATTGTAATTTGATGCTATCTTGGGCATGTTGCAAAATGTTGAAGTTATATGTGATCGTATGGATGTGTTACTCGTATTTTTCAAGTGTTTGCTAATTTGCCATTTTTTAATGTGCCATATTTAGGGAACATTGTTCCTGTTTTATTTTTCCCTCCCTGAGCTTTGTTTAATGCATATTTGATTTACAATTGATGAAAACACACGCCACATCTAGGTAGTGCATTGCTTAAACTTATGTAGTTAATTCTATTTGTACGTTTTCATAGGTTAAATGCTTAGAGCTAAATGGTAGTTTCCATTTTCATCTGTAATACCAAGATTCAAGATGCTGATGCAGTCCTCTGAGAAGTCTGCTGTATCCTGATTCCTGAGTTAGATGTGTTTTAAAAATTTAGGTTGTATCTCTTCTGAAAGACCAAAAGATGGCAATAGTATTTGATCATTTGCTTTGAGAATATTTTTGGTAACCTGTCAGATTGTTCTAGTCTAATTCCAATCACTTGCAATTTTGAGTTCCTAGAATTAGAAATGTCTGGAAATATGTTTTTCAAAATCAGTGTTTACAAATTTTTGGAAGCACCATTTCTTCCTTCAACAGCCGAGGCTTGGTGTCCACTACGGAGCGATTAGTTTGCATTAACAATCAATGCTTTCATTTTATCAATTATGGATCTGTATTCCATGGATAAAACTGAGTGTCTGTGACAAAATTGACCGTGTAATTTGAATTGCAGTATGTCCGACTACATTGAAAAGGATATGTCGGCAGCATGGAATTTCTAGATGGCCATCACGAAAGATCAATAAAGTGAAACGTTCTTTACAAAAGATTCAAGGTGTGATTAACTCTGTACAAGGAGTAGGTGGAACTTTAACGTTAAATGCAACTACAGGTGCTAGCATGGATGCAGCTACTATGGTCCAAGAGGACCAGATGCACAGTGAGATTCTCTCTATTCATGGAGGCTGGGCTGTTTCTTTGGCTAGTACATCACCATTTATCTCCAAAGGTGCAATAACAATTGGTAAAGCAGATGGTACCATGGAAACACAATCTTATGGGAAAGATGCAAATAAAGCACTTTCCGTTCGACATAAGCTTCCAACATTGCATACACCATTGTCAGCAAGCTTGGCTACAATGTTACCCCTTAAAGGAACTTCAGATATGCAAGAAGGCGATGTCAGTATCAGGAAGAGTGTTTCATCAATAGAAAACAATTCATTAATTCAAGATGTAACGTCTAAAAAGTATTCTGTAGACGATGCACAACTTTCCAAGAGCAGCCTGAGAAGGACAGCAGAGGTCAAAGAGGATTTAGATGACTTGGAAGTATCAGTTCGACAGGTAGGGGCAGACAAATCATCGTTTAATATTTCATTTGTTGGTCAACGGAAGCTTGGCAGAGATGCCATCAAATCTAGTGATCAACCCTGTTCTGGCCCCGTGGTTTGGGATGCACATCAATCTGGTTCCCTTGAGAAGTTGGCAAGTGGGGACATAAAATCAATGGAAGAAAGGGTTAAGTTACCGACATCTTGTCTCCACGGTGATAGAGGTGCTCTTACAGCATTAAAAGAAACTCAAAATTTGGAAAATATAAGTTTGGGAAACCACAATCACCCTGTCACATCAGGACGTTCTGATTCCATTGATCTGGCTCATGGGTCAATAACAGGGTTGCACATAGTTGGTGGAGACATTTCCTGGCAGGAAGCATGTGGTCCTAGCTATTGTTCCTCTCCACACAATGGCTCCTCATCATTGCTGTCAAGCGATTCAGTATCACCCACATTGAGCGCAGTTGAAAATCCTGGAAGACGAAGCTGCATGGAAGACGAGAGCTTAAAAATATTAGTGAAAGCAACATATAAAGGTGATCAGATTCGATTCAAATTGACTTTAGGCTTTGGTTTTTCTGAATTATGTGAGGAAATAGGGAAACGATATAATGTGAACCCTGGAACATTTCAACTGAAGTATCTAGATGATGAAGAGGAGTGGGTGCTAATGGCAAGTGACGCTGATTTACAGGAGTGTATTGACGTAATGACTTCATGTGATGGACATGTGATAAAACTTCTAATCCGTGACTTGGTACCCTACCTTGGATGTTCTAGTGGAAGCTGATGTAGCAAGAGATAATTTGCTAATTCCAACTAATCAATATGCCTTCTGTTACATTTAGCTTTGTGGCTAAAAGTTGTATTTCTAGTCCGTCAATCTCATATCTGTAATACTTATCTGCACTGAGGTGCTCTTACTTTATTGTCTTTCTGCTATGACTTATGTACATGTAAAATAGCGAAATGAATGTGCTGGGAGACGTTATTCAAAGCAGAAATTCATATCTGTAAGTTGTCTTCTTGTCAATGCCATTTGCCTAATATCCACATGACCTTCTAGTGGGATGTTGAGATATACTTAGGACTTGGAAACTTCGAGTAAGAAAACAGGAATTGATGGAATGAAATAAATGGAGTCTATCGCCATTGTTTCTATGAATTTTTTTTTGTTCTTTATCATTTGTGAAGGAAAGCCAAAAGGAGGTTAATTGAAGAGGGCAATGACTGAATTCCAGGGCATTCTACCAGGAATTTTCTTTATGGCATTTTGGTGTGCCACGAGGTTATGGTTTCTGGTGATGAGGGAGGAGCATGGCTGGAACACTAGTACAAATGCCAAGCATTGTGCAAAACTCAGACTAAATAAAAAAAAAACTACATATTTTTTTGAAGAAAATCGACAAAGCTGCTTATATTTAAATGGCCGGCAGGATCATTAACATACACAATTTCAAAGACATTAATTAATGCCAACCTTTATAATTTAAGCATGATCTGACTAATTTTTTAAATTTAATGGGGAACTGGAGAAGAATTTACTCCACTACTAACAAGAGTTTACTATTTCGGTACAAACAAGAGCAAAACAATACCAAGATACCAACCACAATATGCAATTAATATTTCTGGGCGAGTATCAATTATCTTTTATATTTTAGTTATAAGTTTTGTTGTATTATGGCTGCAGCCAGAGGCAGCAACCCATAAAGCAGTTGAAATAGGCCAACTTCAAAGAGAAATCACAGTGCTAGAATGACCATGAATGTTATTCATATTCATTATTATGCTCATGAAGAAAATCGACTTCATTATAACTTTGGTTTTTAAATGATATGATCAAAGGAGTTTACCATAGTTACCAAGTTCGGATTTGAATTGGATTCTATATGATAACAAATTGAATAAAAAAATTTCAATTCGGAAAAAATTTGATTGTATACATCTTAAAGACTTAGATATATATACTTCTCTTCCTAGATTAACTATGCATCTTGCTCAATTTTTTTCCTCATTCAATTTGAAATTTGAATAACTTCTAATAACTCTGGATAATGTAACTTTTTAGAGGTGCAATTCACAAGAGAAGCGGGGCCCATCTCTTCCTTCCAAAACCCCTCATTGTTTCAAAACTTTCAAAACTTATTTATCTAAATCCCTCCCCAAATCACGATCAATAAATACATATTTACCAAATTTATCTAACTCCCTCTTCTTATCAAATTTACCCACTTTCACACTTCAAGCTCAAATTCTTTCATTTCCTTTTTCTGGCTTTCGAGGCCTTGACTCCATCTTGGCTTTCCTGACTCCTTAACCGACAGGTCTTATTTTGGGAGAGTATAGAAACTAAAGGAATGAAGAACTTATTGGGATTCCCTCAAGAATCAAAGAATCCTAGTCGGTTTTATGAATGAATGTCGTCTACCTTAATTCCTAAAGAAATTCATTCCTTACGAACGACAAGAAGACAAAAAGTGATAGAATAGATCGTTTCGCTTGCATTTCAATGTTGTGGTGCCCGAGCCTAGCTTCCTGCCTTACTAAATACTTGATTGTGACCTATTTCAATAAGAACTTAAAAATATGAATGGTTTCGTCTCCAGCTGGAAGAAGGAAGGAACAATGTTGGAGCCTAGACTGAAGCAATATGTCGAAGTACTCTTCCGATCACGAATATTGCCGACTCAATCTGAATCTGAATATCCATATAACCCGAACTCATGGTTTGTCACATACCTAAGACCATAATTCAATGTACTCTTAAAGTACCTCATCACATGTTTTGTTGCGACCAAATGAATTTACCTGGGTTGCTCCATATATTGACTCAAGGTGTTCACAACAAAACATATATCCAGTCTTGTGTTCGTCAAGTTCATCGACGAACCCACCATTTGCCTGTATAAAGTAACATCCACACTCTAAATTTGTATCCTGCAACAACATATATGATACCATAGGTGTAGCCATTGCCTTGCAATCCAACATCTCGAACCTCTTAAAGATTTCTATTGTATACTTCTCTTGATTCAGAAATATCTCATCCTGTCTCTGCCATACCTTGGGACCCAAAAAATAATGCATCATCCCGAGATCTTTCATCTCAAACTCAACAACCAATTTTTCTCTTACACTCTGAGATGAGCTTTTCCACACCTGTTTAGAAATAGGTAATCCATATACAACAATAGTATTACCGGACCGTCATCCACAACCTTAAAGTAAAGGTTAGGATATGCATTGTTGTTTACAAATCCTAAGCTCGATAGAAAATTGTCGATCCTGCCATACCATGCTCTGGGTGTCTGCTTTAATCCATATAAATCCTTCTTCAATGTGCACACTGAGTGTCCAACAATTGTCACATACTCAACAAAGTGTTTTGTGACTACACGGACCATTCTTCCTGATCAGGTCGCCATTTGTGCCACATGAATAATTTCAGTCCTTCTGGATGTTGAAAGCCATGCACTTTGAGTCTTGTGTCCTTAGAAAACTATGCCAGAGCGATTATCCATTGGTCAAATTACCATGACCAATCCCGAGAGAATGTCATCCCGATGTTGAAACATTAACACTTAAGAATAACTTACAAAATTACATAAAATCTCAACACTCCCTCTTAATGAGGAAGGTATTATATCCGACACAGATTCTAACAATGTCGCCATCCACACGAGCTCATGACCATTGATTGTCGAACATACCAATCTATACATCACATAAATCCATAGTGACTTCATAGCATGCATCCAAGGTTGGTGGGTAGCTCTCTAATAGTTACAAAATGTCATCATGAGACTATCCAATTTCCTGTAGAAAACATCTAAAGCCATCACTGCCTCTGAGGCTATGTAGTCTTCAGAGTCATCTATTCCCTCTGCATGTGTTGACCTCCTCTTCTTCTTCATTGCATGGATGTGCACAACTCAATGTATGGATAGTCTTGCTTCATGTTACTTCCCGCGAATGTCATTATGGCTCTTGTTGAGTACTCAACACACCCTAAAAAGCCTATGTCATTTTTTACTTTTTGGGTACCACTTGATCTTCGCACTGTCTGTTTCGAATTCAATTCCTTGTGAAATTGTTTTTGTCTTTGCTTGTTCTATTGACTCTCGTTAGCTATTCAGGTTTGTTTAACCTTATGAAACCCCATGAATTAAAAAGACTTAACACTTAAACAAGGAATCAACAACCAAAACACTTCACCCGACTCGCTCAAGATTTGACATAAGAAGGAATTAAGATGTGAAATAGAATCACTCGAAAAACCTCAGTCGTCGAGCGTCGATCTTCACTGGTATCAGCGAAATGAAGTTTTGTTTCACGGCAAGTATCACATACGAACATGGTCGATAGCTGATTCCTTTTGGCATCGGTAAAAGGTAAAGGGAGTAAATGTTAAAGAAAAAATAAATGATATCATCGATGGCCAATATCCTATGCACTTGTCAAAATCAGAGAATACCGAATCGCGACAAACATTTTGATCACGCTAAAGAGTTTTCCCCGATCACCGATCCCCGATGCTCTTCGGCATCGGGACCTTTTCGAGGAAGCTAACCCGTAGGAAAACATGTGATAGGTATTGCTGATCGTCGATCTCGGATACTTTTCAGCATCGACTCTTTAAGGTATGTTTTAAACCTGATGACTTAATGAAAACCTCGACTACGATTAATACACACAATTTAAGCCACCTGTCTTCAACGCCACATGTCTTTACCAGATTGGAGAACCGTATGGTCTAGTTTTACCCCGAGTCATTCTTGGTTCCCTAGGTCCAAGTCACACCTCTGAGTCGGTTTTTCCATGTCATCATTGTACGATGAGATTGATCAGCGTCGAAGCTTTTGCGAGGGACATCGACGGAAACATTCATAGCGCATCCCCGATCCCCAATCCACCCACGGAGAAAGTGACATGATGGGACGTTTTAGCGCTAGATACGATTAGATTTTGAGCATTTAAGGAGTTAATTAATACCAAATATCGCATTAGTTGCTACTTCATGTGCGAATCAAAACAACCGTTTGAAATTACCGATAGACCACTTCACCCTCCGCGCCTTCGTCGTCAACCCACGATGAATTCGAGTTGCAGGGATTCGGCGGGAGATTTGTTTGAATTCCACTCATCACCTGAATTAAATGGTTGACACGACACGGTAAGTTCTTCCCCAGTTTAAATTCTCTTGAGCCATTGTAAATGAAACCATTCTGCCCGCAAAGGAGTTTTAGAGCATCCAGAGAAGTGAAACGAGCAATTCAAAAGCTGCAGAGATCCCGTGAGTATCAAATAATCAGGTTTAGCAAGCTTTACAGGTATGTACCAATCTGTGTATTTTTCATGCTTACAATTCATATATATATTTTATCTTGTATTTCTCTGTATGTAGTCTCTAAAAGATTTATTTCGATTGCAGGAACAATGCTTCCAAGAAATCCAACCACTAGGCGATCACTGAAGCTAAAAGAACCAAAAATAGGAGAAGGCTCTTCTCCAGGGGCTGCAAAACAAATAGAATTTACTCAAAGGACGAAACCAGTCATTAAGACATCTATAGAGAAGGCTTTTACCCAACCTCTGGCCTTTGGAGACACAGAGGCAAACACATGGACCAAGACGACACTCCCACATTGGGGAGAACTCTTCAAAAAGAGCAGTCGGGAGGAATTCTCGGAGTACATCCCACAAAGTGACCCAGATGTGAGAGCGCTCGACGACCATGTATTCCCGAATATCCAACGGTCATACCTGCACATGGTAGCAAGAAGAACCCCTGTGTTTCCCTGTATAGAACTTCTTCAGTGGCTCATCGACCACACAGACACACAAAAGTGTTTAATCAATGACGATAGTGGTGGATGTGTCGACGTCTTCCTTCCGGTAGAGGTCCAGAAGTATTACAAGCCGAGAGACCCTGAGGAGTGACTTAACATAGATTTTGTCGTAAAATTCTACAAGCGCCACGACACCAGCTGGGTGATGGCCTCATGGTGGAGAGAAGATAAGAAATACACCAACCGACCTCCGATTGGTACTAGACGACCAATTTAAAGGATCCATATATTTACCTGATGGCTCTCATCTGCCGGTTGTATGGGGAGAAAGACTTATCCTGATGTTCAACACAATGGCCATTTTCGGGAGCGAATTCAACTAGGGAGACATCATTTCTAAGCAACTGAGCATTTTCATACAACAGGCTCAGACGCCGAAGAGAAGGAGAGACGCTAGCCTTCTACATGGCTTCTTACTTACTGGATGTCATTTGTGCCAGAAATGTTTTCGCCGACATGAACCTAAGCTGGCACATCGCAGAGCTCCCGATCCACGTATATTTCATCATCTTATGGGAGAACAGGTACAAAAAAACCTACTCCCTCATCTGCGATGAATTCATCGCACGTATTTATTTTATTCTTTTCAAGAAAGAATGCCCGATACTATCATCTGCGGCCAAAAATATGACATCAAAGGTCGGTCACTGGTATCTGTATGAGCACGATACCTACATTAGAGTGTTAGGGGCCACCGGAGCACCTCATCTCCTTCCCGCGCATGTCCCTGACCGGATTGTAGTGGAGGAGATATGATACCAGACCATCTTGCAAGGTTACAACGCCACTCTGGTCAAGGACAAGAAAATGGCGTTCATACCTTATGGTTTCCATGTAGGCTTCTACATGGTGAAGGACACCGCTCAATCCAAGCAAGAAGGACTGAGCCAATTGGAGTTCAGATTCCAGAATGACCGATTCTGCAAACACGACCCAAAAGGTCTGGTCTTGAAACATGCCTCGTAGGTGTCATCCTGCTGGCCATACGCCCACGAAAAATTTGAAGATGAAGTCTTCACAGAAAATGCCCAGGACTGGGACGAAGTGGTGGCAAGAATGGTTGACCCCAAGATGACCAGGTTCAAAGCCATGAGTCTGGATGAACATGCGACAATCCTAGAACAATCAGTTTAAGGAGCCCTTAATGCCAGAGAAGAAATGATAGTGGACAAAGCAGCAGAAGCCTCTTGGTAGCCCCGATGCAAGATAGAGGTTTCCCCGTGACTCAGGACGCGCGAGAGAGGGGGTTACTCATGATAGAAAAATCGCACCAGATAATTGATCAGCTGCAAGATGACCCGAATCTCATAGGTATGACAAGGCTCCCTGACGACATCTCAGATGAAAGCCAGATAGGCCCAAGCGGCCATGAACTGATAGACATTGATGAAATCGTCGGGTTAGACGACCCTGAAATCACAACTCCGCAAGTCGGATCACCGGTGGGTGTTTCAGCTCAACCAGAGACAGTCGGGGTATGAGTGGGAATAAGTGCACCAGACCCCCTCTACGAATTAATAAAAATCTATGATGATGATGAAAGCTCGGAGGTATCCCTTGTGACCCCTGTACATATCGAAGAGGAAAATGATCCAGAGAAGACATCTTCCCCAGCTCCCTACGCTCAAATTCAAGGGCTTTCATAGAATGAACAAGAAGTCGAGAGTGTCTTAGACACTGATCTGCCCAATGCACCAGAGAACCAAGCAGACGGTCCGAAGGATGAGTCAAGGTTGGGCAAACAAAAGGAAGAAGCTACACAACAAGAAATTAGCGTCTCAATGACCGATGATCAAGTAAGTACCGATCCTACCCCCGATGCCTCAATTCCAATCGGTACTGAACTCCCCGATGAGCGACAAACAGAATCCAGGCCTTCGGAACACGGGGAGGAAGTTCAAGAATCCAGTCTTGAACAAATATATACCATCGGGAGCCTAGGGAATACACTCACTTTGGGAGACCAACAAATCCCCGAACCCGTGGACGAAGTAGCCGACATACATGCCATCGCTTATGACCGAAAAAGGAAAGCTATCATCTAGAGAACCTCCAAGAAGAGGAGGATCACTTTAGATCACTCCATCCTCATCACTATGGAGGAAAATATGATCAACACAGAGCATGCTAAGACATCTGAACTTATCGGTGCAGGGATGGCAATCACAGATGTAACCTTGGATAGAGCTAAAAGAGATGAAGAGGAGTTGGCCGCTGCCTTGAAGGAATTGGAACATTTGCGCCACTTAGCGAAATACTACCAGGACACCACATAGGTCGCGGTGTTCCTAAGGAGCGAATTCTAGGAGGCCTACAACAAATTTACAAATGAGCGACAACTATTTACTGCAAGGATAGTCGAGCTTCAGGAAGACACCCTCATGGAAATTGTGATGTGCAAAGATATGGATAGGTGGTATGAGAAAGCACAACAGGCCGTGGAAAGGGTCGACTACATCACTGCGGTCCAACAGGGCCGAGATACAAAAGAGCACAACATTCAGGTGTTAAAAGAGAGCAGCCTTGACTGCATAAAGAAATCGACCAAGTATTGGGCGAAAATAGCTTGAGAACCTCATTGGGAAATCCAAGAAAAATGGGCCAAGTGCGAGAAAAGATGGATCAAGATCAACCAGATAATGAAAGGCATCGACCTCCCCGAGTTTGGCACACACGACGACTTTGTCGACTTGCACGACATAGTCAAGACTCATGCCAAACAAGACTCATCATGGTCTGAGGAAGTAGTAAAGGTGATAGATATGGTGCTAGGTCAGGTGCAACAGTTCATGGAACACCCAATCAAAGCTCAGGCTATGTTACATTAGTTAAGTGCTAGAATAATCAAGTATGGGGCACATGCATTAGAGATAAGAGAGATTCACTCAGCCCCAATGGAACAACATATATTCTCGTATGCCAATGCATGTGAGGATCTCTTCATCAAGTGGTTAGAGTACAAGAAGAGTCACCCACTTAAGTGAGATCCTGAGGCGACTCTTAGAGAGACTGATAGAAGAAAGCGCCATGTGGCGAGTTTTGTTTTACTTAGTTGCACTTTAATAGTTATTTTTAGTTAAAAGTATGTTATAAATAGAAGGATCGACCTATTAGTTAAAGGTCGATGGTTGTTGCAAAGACCCTCATTTTTGGTTATGTAAAGAACTATTTCAGAGTTGCCTTTAATTGAGAAGTCTTGTTTAGGACCTAAGACAAGTTTGTGTTTTCATCAAAAGCATGTATGATTGGATTTGGAGAAGAATTATTTCTTATTTCATCTCATGAATGGATGTTGTAACGAGTAAGAGCTACTAATTTTGTTGATTAGGTATCTGATGCAATGTTTTACAATTCTTTTCTTTAATGATGAAGATAAATCGTTGTGTTATTATGTGATTGATGATTAGAGTTAAGTGAATTATTTTACTTGCCATCATTTATCACATGCATGTTTTCTTCTGATAAAATGTATCTCAGTCAGTAATTGGAATACCCGCAAGGCTAATGTATTAGTACTAGGCCGCTGGTAGACGGTCATTGTATGCATGCTAGAGTGAAAGGGTTATCCCAAGATCAGCCTCTTCTCCAATAGTTAAACTTGTTCCCATTTTTTACCTAGTTGGTTTAGACCATATTTCATCTTATATCGATCCCACCTAAGAGAAAATACAAAAAGAGAACGTCTGAACTGAAGAAGAGACCTTCACAAGAAAATGTAAATCCCATCGATTAATTGGACGGATCGCAAGATCTAGAGAACCATTCCACCATTAAACACTGCAGAGTCTAATTGGGCCTCGGTGGCAGGTTTGGTTCCTGTTGTTGAATTAAATGGATTTAGGACCCCTCAACAAAATTGGCACTAGAAGGAGGTCCTGAAGAATGAATGTCTGACACTATTTTTTACAAAATTTCTCACACAACATGTAGATTCAAAACAACCCACATGCATGGCTAGTCCTTCCAAAGATAGCCCACACACACTAAGTACTCTTGAAACGAGTAACTCAACCCAGCCCAAGGAAGAACACATGTTCCCTGATATACCTTACGCTCTTCCTCACGAGGAATTGAATCAATTCAGAAGAATCACAAGAGCATACGCCCGACAAATCGATGCACTGCCCTTAGCTCCGTTACTTCCTCGAAGAAAACAAGTAAGCAAACTAGTGGTCAAGTCTCCCGACCAGGTTTTTGTGCACACAGTAGAAGACCTGATACATTTTTCTCTCACCGAAATCGAACATCCTCTTAACCTAATCCCTAAAACACCAGCCGACAACTTCTCTGAGCCGAACGATTTTTTGGAAGAGGAAGGGTTTAACTCAGAACACTCAGTTTCAGGATCTGAAGACATGAAAGATAACCATGACCATGATGAAGAAAGGGGAAACCCACCTTAGAATAATCAACCTTGGTTGGCCAGAGATGCTTTAGCCATCCCTGGAAGAGTACATAACCTTCCCCAACATCCGGAGAAGTTACTCCCTAAATTTGACCCTGAAACTTCAGGATTGCCTGAAGACCATATCAATAAATTCATACTAGCTATCAGACTGATGAATGTCCAACATGAAGACGTAGTTTGCAGGCTGTTCCCCTACACTTTCGAGAATTCGGTTTCCACGTGGTATTTTAACTTACCTGTAGGATCCATAATTAGTTGGACAACGTTTTAGAAGGATTTTTTTAGATAAATTTGCAGAAGAAACTACTATAGGAGATTTGATGGCTGAGTTGTTCGTCGCCACCATGATTTTGAATGAAAGGGTTAAAGACTTCAATCAACGATTTACCACCATATAAAATTAATTCCAGCCCGAAGCTAAACCTACTCAGGATTTGCAAATCAAAGTATACGTTAATGCTCTCCCAGCTTCGATTTCCATGTTTGTGAAATGGGCTGCCAAACCAACCCTGGATGAGAATTTTGAAGAAGCCAAAACGATAGAGTTCCAAATGAAAGGATGCAAATAAGGCTAGGTCTCGTTAGTTAATAAAGAAGTTCAACCTCCTCCTAGGAGAGGACTATTGCTTACTAGACCCCCAGGGAAAAAAATAGAACAAACTCCTGAAAAGGGAAGTGGAGACATAGAGGACCTACAACGCATGGTCAAAAAACTATCAAACGAAATAATAGACATGAAGAGAAGTGCAGGGGAGGGAAACCAAGGCCAAAGGCCCTATAAACCTTTCTTTAAAATAAATCCTCCTTTCAAAGCAATTAAACCTCCCCCATCCAGCTTAAATATTGATTTGGGGAGTGTAGCATCCTACTCTTTCTGTACCTATCATCATGAGAACCACTCTAAAAGAGACTTCCCTCAATGGGTGCATGCCATGAATTTGATGGCCAACCGGTTTCTAGATGACTTTTCCCTAACCGAACAATCCAATGGATCAACTATAAATATCGCCGATTAGGAAGAGGTTGATCCAACGGAAGAAACAACCATGTTGATATGGGACCCTGACCTACCAATGCCTTCCAATGACCTATGTGAAGTCCAGGAACCACCCACATAAGTATTGGATGTGCAAACACAAAGTAGGGGTCAACCGGTCTCAGACAACCTTGCTACTACCCAAAATTCGAGAGGAAAACCAACTCTCGATCACTCGTAAGCACCTTTTGCTCCCCGAAGAAACCCTATAAACATCCATACACGAGAATCACCCAAGTTTGATTGCAACATAGTAGAAGATTTGAAGAAGTTAAAGGAAAACATATCAGTCCTGGACATATGTAGAATCCCTCAACAAAAGGATTTCATGTTATAGGATTTGAAATCAGTAGAAAATCCTACAAGGAGCACTAACCAAGGAAGAAATCTAACTCCCACAGATATAGGAAATAAACCAACTGTGAACGCCTGATCTGAATATAACAAGGGAAAACCTTTTGTCCCACCGTTCCTTTTAATGTTTGAAGTCTTCAACAGAAACCTCCATAATTGTTTGGTCGACTTAGGAGCATCTTCTAATGTTATGCCTCTGTCTCTTTGCAAAAAATTAAATGTAGTACCTCTCAAAAGTGATAAACATGTGATACATCTAGACAGAACCCAAGTGAAGGTCATGGGAGAACTCAAAGATGTTATGATCAGAATAGAGACACACCCTAAATTTGTGCAAGTAATTGACATCATTGTAGTAGATATCCCATATGCTTATGGATTGTTATTAAGTCGAGATTGCTCTAAGAAGTTAAACATATACTTTAGTACAGACTGGACTCACCTTTGGTTACCATTAAAAGGGCACACGAACATGATCAAGATTGATAGGGAAATATATCTAAAACATACTGTCACTGACTTAGAAACCCTAAATGAACCCTCATCATCATATTTCCATGTGTTAGGAAATTATTTCTATGATTCCGACTTCGGGAATTTCTCCCCTCTCTCATCTGATATTCCCCTTACCCAAAACTCTGAAATGGTTTTTCAGGAGGAATTTTTGACGACGACGGAGGAAACCCTTTTCTGTTAAGAACCTGCATTAGAAATCACAGAACAAACATGAACAAAAGATGAAAGTTACAAGAAAGAGGGAGTTGGTAGGTTCTACCCAAAAGTCTGGACCTTATATTTTGATGTCTCTAAATCACAAGAAGGGTTTGGGGTAGGGTGCATCCTCATTGACCCAAAAGGTAAACGACATTTCTTGTCCTGTAGATTAGAGTTCGAATGCACAAACAATACCGCCGAATATGAAGCTCTAGTACAAGGACTAAAGAAAGCCATGGACTTGAACGTTAAAGAATTAAAGATTTTCGGAGATTCTGAAATCATCGTTAGACAAGTAAGGAATACTATACATTGCAACTCCCCACACCTGAAGAATTACCAACATGAAGTGCATAGACTAATAGATCATTTCGAAGATTTCAACATTACAACAATCCCCAGAGAAAAGAACATTCTTGCTGATTCTATGGCCACTGCTGCTTCAAGGCTATCACCTCTAGAAGATTATGAAGCTTCCCGGTTCACTGTGGAGCTACTCTACAAACCATCGGTGCCCAATAATATTTCTAATTGGAAGGTCTTTGAAGGAGATGAACAGATCATAATTTTTTTGACTAACCAAGATAATTTCAAAGATTTGGCTATTAACGATGAAGTTTTCCAGGAACAATCAATAAAGATCGATCCTTGGATAGATCAACCAACTGACAAATCGAAGTCTCAGACAATTCCGAAGGGAATAACCAATTTAGAAAACATTTTTGACCTAAGGGAAAGATTTAAAGGGTCAAAAAATGTGAAAACCGATAGTTCCTCTCCCATGCATGAAACTATAAATCTCGGAACCCCAGAAAACCCAAAAAATGTAAACCTTGGCAAGACAATATCTAAAGAGGAAAGGAAGGCCTACTGCAAACTCTACAGACAATATCAAGATGTCTTTGCGTGGTCCTACCGAGATCTGAAAACTTATGATACCCAGATCATTTAACACACTATCCCTTTAAAGACTAAAGTAAAACCCTTCCAACAGAAGCTCCAGAAATACCACCCATCCCTAGAGCCCCTCATGTGTCAGGAGTTAAAAAAACTATTAGATGCCAAAGTTATCTTCCAGGTTAGACACTCTGCATGGGTAGAAAATTTGGTTCCTGTAAGGAAAAAGTTTGGGGAGATCCACCTATGCGTAGATTTTAGAAACCTCAACAGAGCTTCAGAAAAGGATAACTACCCAGTCCCACCGATGGAGGAAATCTTGCAGACCGTGTCTGGCTCTGAGATTTTCTCCTTGCTGGACGGTTTCTCAGGTTACAACCAGGTTCTAGTTTCAGAAGAAGACTGCTTGAAAAATACCTTCCGAACCAAGTGGGAACCTTCGCTTACAAATGCATGCCCTTTGGGTTGATCAATGCAGGAGCGAACTTCCAAAGGGCATGGGCGTAGCATTTTGGGGACTAATCAACAAGTGTGTAGTAGTCTATTTGGATGACGTGACTGTGTATTCAAAGAACAAAGAAGATCACATCCAACATTTAACCCAAATTTTCGAAAGGTGTAGGAAATACGATATATATTTATACCCTAAGAAAAATATTTTCGGGGTCGAGGAAGGTAAGTTGTTAGGCCACATTATATCTCAAGCAGGCATTCGCATAGACCCATAAAGGATTAAGGCTATAGCTCAGCTCCCATTACCTCACAACAAAAAAGCTATGCAATCGTTCTTCCAGAAAATCAATTTTGTGAGGAAATTCACCCCCAATTTCGCGGAAACTATCAAACCCCTACAAAAAATGATTCGTAAGGATGCTAAGTTTAAGTGGGATGATGAACGAAAGAAGGCTTTCAACAATATTAAGACTGCAATATCTCAGGCTCTAGTGTTGCGAAGCCCCGACTTCAACAAATATGTCTTCCTCTATACTTTCGCCTCTGACCAATCGTTAGCCGCAGTATTAACTTAGAAGGATGATGACAACAATGAGGCCCCGATGTCATTCATGAGCACTAATCTCCAAGGGGCCGAACTAAATTACCCTGCTATAGATAAGCAAGCCTATTCGTTGTACAAGGCAGTAAAACACTTCAGATCTTACATCCTCAAGAACCACACCAAAGTAATCGTGCCTCACCCTGCAGTCCGATCCCTATTTACTCAACAAGAGATGGGGGAAAGAAGAGGAAACTGGATGACAATAGTCCAAGAATTTGATATAGATATAAAACCTGTTAAACTAGTTAAAGGACAAAGGTTATGTAAACTGGCAGTCAAAGCTCAGGCCCAAGCAAATGATGACCCGAATGGGAGAATGAAATGGAATTATGGTGTGGTGAAGCTTCATACATTTTCCCAGTGCAAGAGTCTTGGTACGAGAAATTGAATTATCTCCTGCACCATGGGACTTGCCCAGAAAACCTAAACCCTAGGGAAAGGAGAGCTAAGGAGAGCTCTCAGGTTAAAATCCGCACAATATCGCCTCATAAATTCAATACTCTTTCGGGTTAATTATGATGGGATACTTTTAAGATGACTCAAATTTGAAGATGCAGACAAAGTTCTGAAGGAGCTCCATGATGGCCCTACCAATGGACATTTTGCAGGAAACACCATCGCTCATAAGATATTAAGAGCTGGTTATTATTGGCCTACTTTGTTCAAAGACGCTCACACATATGCTAGAAACTGCAAGACTTGTCAAATAAGCACTGGGAAAGAGGAGAGAAGTTGTCCCACTCCAACCGGTGGCCATTTCTAGGCCTTTTAAGCAATGGGGGTTAGATATTATAGGAGAAATTACACCAATTTCTTCAAAACAACATAAATACATACTAACTGCCATCGATTACTTCACAAAATGGGCGGAGGCCATCCCTCTGACTCATGTAAATGAGAAGGTGGTAATCCAATTCATAGAACAACAGCTAATCACAAGGTTCAATGTCCCTTTTGTCCTTATTTTTGATAATGCAACTTAATTTTCTTCCACCCTATTAACATAGTTTTCTCTAGACAAAGGAATCATAATTAGATACTCTGCAAATTATTATCCACAGGGAAACAGAGTGGCATAATCAACTAATAAGAACCTAGTGAGGATATTAAAGAAAATGGTTGCAGACAACCAGAGGAATTGGCATAATCTACTCCATAACACTTTATGGGAAGATAGAGTTACATCCAAGGAAGCTATAGGGAATTCCCCATACTTTCTAGTATACAGACATGAAGCCATTCTCCCAAACGGGCTATATCTTCCATCTCTTCAACTTGCTCAAGAGTCCAGAGGGCAGCCCTCATACACCTTACAACAAAGAATTGACACCCTGCTCATGTTAGAAGAAGAAATGGAGAAAGCTAAATCAAAGTTCATAGCCCACCAACAAATAGTTAAACTTGATAAGAATAAGGCTAAAGAGAAGAATTTTGAAGTAGGAGACTTATTCCTAAAGTGGGACAGAGAAAATGAGCCTAAAGGAAAACATTCTAAGTTTCAGAGTCTATGGCTCGGACCGTTCCAGGTGGCCGAGAAGATTGGGGTAGGAACCTATCGACTACAGAATCTGAGGGGGGAACCTCACACCCTCCCAGTGAATGTCCAAGCCCTAAAACAAATTTCAGAGGCATGGATGCCTCTGGCTTACACAATGGCTATTTTTGGGAGCAGCTTCAAATGGGGAGCCATCATTTCTAAGCAACTGAGAATTTGCATACAACAGGCTCAGACGCTGAAGGAAGGAGAGATGCCAACCTTCTACATGGCTTCTTAATTATTGGATTTCGTGTGTGCTAGAAATTTTTTCGTTGGCATGGACCTGAGATGGTACGTCACAGAGCTCTCGGTCCATGTATATTTCAACATCTTATGGGAGAACATGTACAAAAAATCGTACTCCCTCATCTGCGATGAATTCATCACACATATTTATTTTATTCTTTTCAAGAAAGAATGCCCAAGACTATCAGCTGTGACCAAAAAGATGATATCAAAGGTCGGCCACTAGTATTTGGATGAGCGCGATACCTACATCAGAGTGTTCAGGCCACCAGATCACCTCATCTCCTGCCTGTGCATGTCCCTGATCGACTTGTAGTGGGGGAGATATGCTACCAGACCATCTTGCAAGGTTACAACGCCACTCTTGTCAAGGACAAGAAAAAGGCGTTCATACCTTATGGTTTCTGTTAGTAACAGTTCTTGTCCGGGGCACAAGAGTATTCAAGTCTGAAAGTTGCGTGAGAAGCGCCCGAGCGCAACGCGGAAAAATCTCATTTCAAGCTTTCAAGCAAGTAAGCGGGCAATTTTATATCGTTGACGGTCCAGATTCACCCATATGAGCAGATCAACGGCCGACGAGAAATCGCGGACAACGGAGTTGCATTGAGATTAGCACAAATAGATCGCCCCCATATTGTATGCAGGGAAGGATAGCATCCGTCCATCCAAAGGATGCGTGGTGCACGATTAGGGTCCTTGTTGCTTCGCCCATTGCAATTTCAAGGTGCAAAGAGCAGCTCCATCATTTTCCGATGCGCGAGGTGCCGGGAGTGTCCAGGACTCGGGCCCACAGTATCACCAAGTGAGATCAGGATCGTTAGATCTAAGAGGATGCGTGGCGCGAGATCTAGTCGCGTCGGATTTTTGGCAGTCGCGAGTTCGAAGGGTGAAAGTCCTATATCATTCTGCATCTCGAAACCCCGAACTCCGAAGCGTCGAAAGCGCCCAGAGTCGGGCCCGCGGTATCACGAAGCAATCTCAACCGTCCATCCACTGGAGACACCTGGCGTATGGTTAGGTTCCTCGCTAATTCGCCCATTGCGATTTCAAGGCTCAAAGAGCAGCTCCGTCATTTTCCGATGCGCGAGGTGTCGGGAGTGTCCAGGACCTGGGCCCACAGTATCACCAAGTGAGTTCAGGACCGTCAGATCTAAGAGGACGCGTGGCGCCCAATTAATCCCTCTCGGCGTTTCTCTCATCGCAACTATGATAAGCAAGGATCAACTCCTTCCTATTCTCGAATGCCGAAAGCGCCTATGGGAATAAAAGCAGGGTCACGGTCCGTGGTCACTTGGGAAATAAAAGAGCTAAGCTAAAGGGGCCAAAAGCGTCGAGTCCAGTCGCCGAAAGGATCATTGTGATTTCCAGGTGCCATCGGATACGATTTCTCTCCTGGTTTCCTCTTGGAGTAAATGAAGGCGAGAAGGGGTGGTTGAAACCTCTCCTCATGCATTAAGTGTAAGGTATGGAGAGTCTGGCAAGCGGTCTACTCGAGAAGGTCCTATGTACCATTTTTTCCAAAGAAGCCATGCCGGGTCCTCGACTAGCCAGAGGAGGTCTGCACACGCTAACTTGGCTCTTAATGGCTTAGCTACTTCCCTTACAGGAGCCATGCGCAGTTAAGGTGGCGTCTGACGAAGAATATTTGTCCGAATTCGGCTGAGGGGACACCAAGCCTTGGATGACTGAGCACGCCGCTGTTAGGCGAATTTTCTGAGTATATAGACTCAGTCTTTGTATTTTGTAATCTATCGATGGTAGAGTGAAGCTCTCGATTGTAAAGTATTAGCAACACTCTAGTTCTCTGGTTATGCATCTGTATATGAGATTTCTTGTTTTATGACAGACAGTCTTTCTTACTCCATCTAATTTTGATCTTATACTGAGAGAGTTCATGAACGACTGATTCGTGCGAATTATTGCAATCATGTTATGATAAAGGATTTATTGTTGCATTGTTGTGTTCTCTGGTGTTTTGCGTTTGAATGCGAGAAGATCTTGTGTTTAGATGCCTTCTCCTACAGTCTGTTAGGAACCTGATGTTTACCACAGACCTCTGCTTTTCTCTTATACAAGTCTTCCCCCTACTCACCCTTACTACAATTTACTGTCTGAAGTTTATCTAAAACCTCACTTGCCTATGCATGCCTGGCCTAGTTTTGGAGTTAGAACCACATCGTGTTGAGTTAACTTCCATTCGATCACCCCATTAAACAAATCGTGACATAAACTGATGGGCGTCGGGCTCTGCTCCTGCTGCAATCCAGGGGTGACTTTCGTCGCCAACATTTCTGGCACCGTTGCCGAGGACGAAGTTGAAAATTTTCCCCGGGATTGAACGACATTGAGCCTCTGATGCTGAAGGTGCCTTGAGTATCAGAGCCTTTGAAGATTGCTACTGTGCACCTGGTGACTCCATTGTGATGACTCCACTGTGGAGAACCTGCTGTATTAATTGTGGCTTTCATAGGTAGACACACACAGTCTCATCCACATCTGCCTCTAGCTACACCTGAAATTGATCCAGAGGTGGTTCTCAGAAAAGGAAAGGCCCCTAAAGAATAAGCTTCCACTGTCGAACCAGGTAATCTGCCATCTCCTTCTGTAGGAACTCCATTTTCTCCTCCTCAGTTTCTTGATAGACCTCTTTCCGAAGTTTCCCGTTTCTTGAATTTCGGGAGTGTTCCTGCTGAGTTTTCCCCTCCTGGTCTGGGATTGGAGGGAGAAATCCTTGTCACTCCCCTCTCCTCTAAATCTGTACCCTGGCGTAGACCCATGACCGCATAAGATTTCCCCACGCCTAGTTTTACCACTCCTCTGCAAAGAGGAGCACCTGCTGACTTGAGCTCGTAAGCCTTCTCCTTAAATCCCCTCTTGTTTCCCACTCCACTTCGAGACTCATTCCTAGCAGCCCCCTCGCGAACTCGTTCTCCTCCAAGTTCTCCTCCACCTAATATTCCTATGGTTGGCGCTAATCCCCCTCTAAATAGAATGGATTCCATAGTCGCTTCCAGATATGCTCCCTTAGTTCTACCCCATCCTATGAATCCTCTCCCTGCTGAAGATTACTTGAAATACATGCCCAAGTTCACCGGGGAATGGGACGTAACTGCGGAAGAGCACCTGGCTTCTTTCTACAGCTATGCAGACAACCTCAACATTGAAAATGAAGATGTCTGGATGAGAGTCTTCGTCCAGAGCCTGGATGGTGAGGTGAGCAAATGGTTTAGAGGATTGGCCCCCGGATCTATTGCTGGGATCGAAGCCCTGGATAGTGCTTTCTTGAGGCAGTGGGGAGACATGAAGGATTTCATGTATTACATGACAGATTTCGGGTCTTTGAAGAATATGGAAGGAGAGTCTGTCTCCGACTTCTCCAAAAGATTCAATAAAATGTATAACAAAATCCTTGCCGAAATAAAACCCTCAGAAGCCTCGGCCAAGATTTCTTATGCTAGTGCGTTTGGCCTCGATTTCTGTCTTTTATTAAGAGAAAGGAGAGACACCTTCTTAACTCAAATGCAATATGTGTCCATAGAAGTGGAATCCAATGTATTAGCAGCTGATAGACTGAGGAACAAGGCCGACGCAGACAAGCGAAAGGGAAGATCTGAAACCTCAACTTCTAGCCCATCGGTGCCCTACCCTCAAGTGGATGAACTGACCAAAATGGTGAAGTCTCTATCTGCAGAGATGGAGAGGATGAAGGTGGAAGGGAGGCAAGCATACAAGGGCCCTCAAAATTATGAAAACAAAGGAGGTTTCAGGAGGCCAAACAATTTTATTCCCCCGACTGTGCAAAGAGAGAGGGGAAGAGATAGAGAAGACCAGAAAATTCAGGCCCCTTTTCAAAACAATTTTGTGGCCGAGGGGGAAGAAGGGGAAGCAGATGAGATTGATCCTGAAATCCATTTCTTCAGGGACACTCCTCCTTTTCCTCATCTCACTCAATTAGCGTACGAGGAGTCTCTCATGGACAGTTATCTAAATGAACTGAGCAAGGGAGACAAGACTAGTGGCAACCAAGGCAGATATGATCTGAGGTCTAAGAAAAAGACAGTAGCGCCTGCTATTCCTGAGAAGTCCACTAGAACAGAGGAACCTTCTAATGAAGTAGCGGACAGTCACAGAGGTAAGAAGCACCAACCCGTCTCTCCCATAGTACAGAGTCATGTTCCCGAAGTAAGATAAATTCCTAATTTTACATCTTCTTTTAATTTCGAGCATGAAATTCAAAAGATCAGAATCCCTGTACCCCTAACCGAATTGATTAAACACAAAGGGTTCAAGAAACGCTTCTCTGAGATTTTACAGTCCGAGGTCTCATGCCTTCCCATAAACTCCATAAATCTCCAAGATAAAAAGCCTGCAGTTATTCTAGGACCTATGGTAGAAGACATGAATGAATCCTCCCCTCCCTTCTACACTTCCTTGAATATACATGACAAGGTGCTGCATAACTGCTTGATGGATTCAGGGGATTCTCACAACCTCATGCCCAAAACTTTCATGGAAGAGTTAGGACTAGAAGTCACCCGAGCTTATCATGACCTCTATTCCTTTGATTCCAGGAAAGTTCAATGTCTCGGGGTTATCAAAGACCTAGTCGTGACCTTGTTTCAGTTGCCCATGAAAAGTGTGGTCATGGATATTGTAGTGGCTGATGTCCCCCCCAAGTTCGGTATGCTATTGTCAAGATATTGGATAAAAAGACTTGGGGGAACTTTGCAGATGGACCTCACATATGCTACTATCCCAGTGTTTGGAGGAGAACATAGGAGGTTGTATAGGGAAGCCCAGTTGGCCTATATAATCAGTGATGAAGCCAATCCTACCAACCATCCCATTTTTGCCTTGGAAACCGACTTGGGGTCTAGTTTACTGCAACTCACTCGTGCTCCCGAGCCTCCTCTTAAACTCAGAAAGCATCCCACCACTCCTCATGAATTTCCTCCCTCCATCACCCCCGTTTGGAAAATGTTTTTTGATGGAGCTTGTTCCAGGGAAGGCGCTGGCGCTGGGGTGGTTTTTGTGTCACCTACTCAGGAAACCATATCCCTGTCGTACAAACTAGAATTTGAAGTTACCAACAATGTGGCAGAGTATGAAGCTCTTGTCCTGGGTATGAGGGCTGCAAAGGAAATGGGAATTAAAGAGATAGCAATATATGGAGATGTTGAGTTGATAATCCAACAAGTCAGGAATATCTATCGGGCCAAGCATCCTCGTCTCAGAAGTTATAGGAATGAGGTATGAGACCTGATTGACAATTTCTTCTTAGCCTTCAACATATCTTTTATTCCAAGGGAAGATAATGTTGTGGCCGATTCTTTAGCTGTTTCAGCTAGCCAGTTCAAGGTTCCTCAGTCGTCTATGGCCAAATATGATGTTGAGATAAAATATAGTCCCTCTGTACCAGAAAATGTCAAGCATTGGAAGGTATTCGAAGATGATCTGGAAATCGAAAAATTTCTCCAATCTGTTGATGAATTTTCTGCGTTGCACATTGATCAGGATCCTGACACAGAAGGTGACCCTCACCCTGAGGTGTTTTCAAATAAAATTGCTAACCACCATATTATTCAGCTACCTAGCAATCACATTCTGAGGGGACTAATTCCTTTAGAAAGATTGTTCGATGGCAATGATGTGGCAGTAAAGGGTAGGGTTTCAGATGAAGATGCTGATACAGCCGAGTGCAACATTGGCACACCAGAGGAGACTAAGTTTGTCAAGCTGTCAAGGAATTTGACCACAGAACAGAGGGCCAAATATACTGAGTTGCTGAGAGAATTTGTTGATGTGTTTGCATGGACCTACGAAGATCTCAAGACGTACGACACATCCGTCATTGAACACAAGATCCCACTGAAGGAAGGGGCTAAGCCAATCAGGCATAAGCTAAGACAGATAAATCCCATGTTGTTTCCTGTCATGGAGAAAGAAGTGAAGAAGTTGTTAGAGGCCCAGATCTTCGTCCCCTTGAGATATTCTGAATGGGTGGCCAATTTGGTTCTGGTTAGGAAGAAAAGTGGAGAAATCAGGCTTTGTGTCGATTTTAGGAACCTGAACAAGAACTCAAAGAAAAACAATTATCCCCTTCCCAACATGGAACACATATTGCAGAGGGTAACTGACGCATCTAGGATTTCCATGATCGACGGTTTTTTTGGCTATAATCAGATATCGGTCATGCCTGAAGACAGAGAAAAAACGGCCTTCACCACTCCTTGGGGCACATTCATGTATGCCAAAATGCCATTTGGACTGATGAATGCAGGAGCGACATTTCAACGAGCCATGGACATAGCCTTCATTGGGGAGAAAGACAAGTTTTTGGTGATCTATCTGGATGACATAACAGTCTTCTCCAGGTCTGACAAAGAGCACTGTTGTCACCTTAGAAAGGTTTTTTTGAAGTGTCGGAGGTTCGGCCTTTCCCTTAATCCCAAGAAATCTTTGTTTTCTATGAAGGAAGGGAAGCTATTAGGCCATATAGTATCAGCAGAAGGAGTGAGGATTGATCCTAGCAGAGTGGAGGCAATTCGGACCCTGTCACTTCCCAGATCTAAGAGGGAAGTTCAGGCCTTTCTGGGGAAGATTAATTTTCTGAGGAGATTCGTCTCGAATTTTGTTGAGTTGGTGAAACACATCACAACCATGCTCAAGAAGGGAAATGAAGTGAAATGGATCGCTGAACCCAGGAAATCTTTTGTCCAAATACAAAGGGCATTGACTGAGGCACTTGTGCTGATCAGTCCTGACTATTCCAAAGATTTCCTAATCTTCTCTTTCACTTCTTTTGATACAGTAGCAGCGGTCTTGTTGCAGAAGAATGAGGAAGGGCGGGAGTGACCCATTGCCTTCTTCAACAAGGCATTAAGAGATGGAGAGGTCAAGTATGAAATCATGGAGAAACAGGCCTATGCCTTAGTGAAATATCTCAAAGCTTTCAGAGTCTATGTCTTGCACTCAAAGGTGACAACATACGTTCCTTCGGCCTCTGTAAAGGACATCTTGATACAGTCCAACATAGACAGGAAGAGGAGTAAATGGATAGCCAAGATCCTGGAATTTGACTTGGAAATAAGGCCTACCAAATTGGTCAAAGGTCAAGGCTTAGCCAAGCTGTTGGCTGAAGCTAATTGCAAAGCTTTGGGGGTGGATTTCATGAAGGCACGTTCAGAAAATCAGCAGAATCAGTTGTCTGACGTAGACCCTCAGATGGATCCCCCATTGGCTCGATGTCCTTGGTATAAGGATGTCATATATTTTCTGCAGGAGTTGCAGCCCCCAGATGGCCTGCAAAGGAACAAAGCAAGAGCTCTGAAGCTCAAGGCAGTCAGGTACTGCCTTATCGATCAAATTTTATACTGGAAAGACCCCCTGGGGGTGCTTTTAAAATGCATGGATCCATGAGAGGCCGACAGGATTATGGTCGAATTTCACAGTGGCCTATGTGGAGGGCATCATTCCTGGAAGACCACAGCCCACAGAATTCTCAGAGATGGGTACTACTGGCCCACCTTGTTCGCTGATGTACATAGAGGAGTTAGAGCTTGTATCCCATGCCAAAGATTTTCAGGAAAGCAACAACTCAAGTCTCTGCCTTTACATCATGTAGTTGTTTCGGGACCTTTCCAGCAATGGGGCCTAGATTTTATTGGAGAAATCCACCCTGCTTCCAGCGGGCAACATAGATGGATCCTGACTGCCACAGATTTCTTTACTAAGTGGATTGAAGCTATCCCTACCAGGAGTGCTTCCCACAAGGTAATCATTGGGTTCCTGGAAGACCTCATCGTAAGGTTCGACTGCCCAAGAAAGATTGTTACTGATAACGCAACCTCTTTCAAGGCTGAGCCGTTAGTCAAATTCTTTGAACAATTCGGGATCAAACTGATTCACTCCACCCCATACTATCCCCAGGGAAATGGTTTAGCAGAATCCTCCAACAAAAGCCTGATAAGGATTATCAAAAGATTATTGGAGGACAACAAGAGGGCTTGGAAATCGAAGCTGAAATTCGCTCTATGGGCTGATCGGGTGACCACAAAGAGATCTATAGGCACCTCCCCTTTCTAGTTAGTTTACGGAGCAGAAGCTGTCCTCCCGTCTCAGCTGGCTTTTCCCGTAGCGCAATTCTTCCAGGATTATCAAGAAGAGCCCAATGACATGATCAGAAGGATTCATCAACTTGTAGAAGTCTAGCAGGTCAGAGAGCAGGTAATGATCATAATTCAACACCATCAACAGGCGATCAAGCAGGTTTTTGATAAGAAGGCTAAGAAGGCTAAGAAGGAGGAGTTCCAGATAGGAGACATGGGACTGAAATGGGATGCTCCTAAGCAGGACAAGGGAAAACACGACAAATTTGAAGCCCTGTGGATCGGCCCCTTCAAGATCTCTGAAGTTTTGTCAAATAACATGTACAGGTTGCAAGATTTGGAAGGTGAAGAAGTTTTTAGCAGCCCAGTAAATGGGTATTTTCTCAAAAAATGTTTTGTCTGAGGCTTCGATGGCTCCTATTTTTTGTAAATATTGTCCTTTCTGTTCTTTGTTTTTAATTTTATTGTTTCAGCTTAGTAAATGACCCCATAGCCCAACAACAAGGCACTGGAACTGCAAAATGAGTCCTTAGAGCATCGCAAGGACGACTCTATCCCCCATGGAGCCTAAATGTTAGTAACATTTCTTGTCCGGGGCACAAGAGTATTCAGGTCTGCAAGTTGTGTGAGAAGCGCCCGAGCGCAACGTGGAAAAATATCATTTCAAGCTTTCAAGAAAGTAAGTGGGCAAGGTTATATCATCGACGGTCCAGATTCACCCATATGAGCAGATCGACGGTCGCTGGGAAATCGCGGACAACGGAGTTGCATTGAGATTAGCACAAATAGATCATGCCCATATTGTATGCAGGGAAGGATAGCATCCGTCCTTCCAAAGGACGCGTGGCACACGATTAGGGTCCTCTCTGCTTCGCCCATCGCAATTTCAAGGCGTAAAGAGCAGCTCCGTCATTTTCTGATGCACGAGGTGCCGGGAGTGTCCAGGACCCGAGCCCACAGTATCGCCAAGTGAGATCAGGACCGTCAGATCTAAGAGGACGCGTGGCACGAGATCTAGTCGTGTCGGCTTTTCGACAGTCGCGAGTTCGAAGGGTGAAAGTCCTATATCATTCTGCATCTCGAAACCCCGAACCCCGAAGTGCCGAAAGCACCCATAGTCGGGCCCGCGGTATCATGAAGCAATCTCAACCGTCCATCCACTAGAGACACTGGGCGCATGATTAGGTTCCTCACTGATTCGCCCATCGCAATTTGAAGGCGCAAAGAGCAGCTCCGTCATTTTCCGATGTGCGAGGTGTCGGGAGTGTCCAGGACCCGGGCCCACAGTATCGCCAAGTGAGTTTAGGACCGTCAGATCTAAGAGGACGCGTGGCGCCCAATTAAGCCGTCTCGACGTTTCGCTCATCGCAACTATGATAAGCAAGGATCAAATCCTTCCTATTCGCGAACGCCGAAAGCGCCTATGGAAATAAAAGCAGGGTCACGGTCTGTGGTCACTTGGGAAGTAAAAGAGCTAAGCTAAAGGGGCCAAAAGCGTTGAGTCCAGTCGTTGAAAGGATCATCGCGATTTCCAGGTACCATCGGATACGATTTTTCTCCTGGTTTCCGCTTGGAGTAAATGAAGGCGAGAAGGGGTGGTTGAAACCTCTCCTCATGCATTAAGTGTAAGGTATGGAGAGTCTGGCAAGCAGTCTACTCGAGAGGGTCCTGTGTACCTTTTTTTCCAAAGAAGCTATGCCGGGTCCTCAACTAGCCAGAGGAGGTCTGCACACACTAACTTGGCTCTTAATGGCTCAGCTACTTCCCTTACAGGAGCCATGTGCAGTTAAGGTGGCGTCTGACGAAGAATATCTGTCCGAATTTGGCTGAGGGGACACCAAGCCTTGGATGACTGAGCACGCCGCTGTTAGGTGAATTTTCTGAGTATATAGACTCAGTCTTTGTATTTTGTAATCTATCGATGGTAGAGAGAATCTCTCGATTGTAATGTCTTAGCAACACTCTAGTTCTCTGGTTATGCATCTGTATACGAGATTTCTTGTTTTATGACAGACAATCTTTCTTACTCCATCTAATTTTGATCTTATACTGAGAGAGTTCGTGAACGACTGATTCGTGCGAATTATTGCAATCATGTTATGATAAATGATTTATTGTTGCATTGTTGTGTTCTCCGGTGTTTTGCATTTGAATGCGAGAAGATCTTGTGTTTAGATTCCCTCTCCTACAGTCTGTTAGGAACTTGATGTTTACCACAGACCTCTGCTTTTCTCTTATACAAGTCTTCCCCCTACTCACCCTTACTACAATTTACTGTTTGAAGTTTATCTAAGACCTCACTTGCCTATGCATGCCTGGCCTAGTTTTGGAGTTAGAACCACATCATGTTGAGTTAACTTCCATTCGATCACCCCATTAAAAAAATCGTGACATAAACTGATGGGCGTCGGGCTCTGCTCCTGCTGCAATCCAGGGGTGACTTCCGTCGCCAAGAGTTTCCATGTAGGATTCTACATGGTGAAGGACATCGCTCAAGCCAAGCAAGAAGGACTGAGCCAATTGGAGTTCAAATTCTAGACCGACCGATTCCGCAAACACGACCCAAAAGGTCTGGTCTTGAAAAATGCCTCGCAGGTGTCGTCCCACTGGTCGTACGCCCATGAAAAATTTGAAGATGAAGTCTTCACAGAAAATGCCAAGGAGTCGGATGAAGTGGTGGCAAGGATGGTCGAACCCAAGATGACCAGGTTCAAAGCCACGAGTCAGGAGGAACAGGCGACAATCCTATAACAATCGGCTCAAGGAGCCGTTAGGGCTAGAGAAGAAATGATAGCGACCGAAGTAGCAGAAGCCCCCCTGGTAGCCCCGGTGCAAGATAGAGGTTTCCCCATGACTCAGGACACACAGGAGAGGGGGTTACTCATGATAGAATAGGTGCAACAAATAATTGATTAGCTGCAAGATGACCCAGACCTCATAGGTATGACAAGGCTCCCTGCCGACAACCTAGATGAAAGCCAGATAGGCCCAAGCAGCCTTGAACTGATAGATGTTGATGAAATTGTTGGATTAGATGACCTTGACATCACAACGCCGTAGGTCAGATCACCAGTGGGTGTTTCATCTCGGCCGGAGATAGTCGAGGTATCAGTGGGAGAAAGTGCACCCGACCCCCTCCACGAATTAATAAAAATCTACGATGATGATGAAAGCCTGGAGGTATCCCTTGGGACCCCTGTACATATTGAAGAGGAAAAGGATCCAGAGAAAACATCTTCCTCAACTCCTGACGCTCAAATTCAGGGGCTTTCATAGAATGAACAAGAAGTCGAGAGTGTCTTAGACACTAAGCTGCCCAATGCATCGGAGACCCGAGTGAACAGTCCGAAGGATGAGTCAAGTTCGGGAGAACAAAAGGAAGAAGCTCCATAGCAAGAAATCGACGTCTCAACGACTGATGATCAAGTAAGTACCGAGCCTACCCCTGATGCCTCAATTCCGATTGGTACTCAACTCCCCGATGAGCGACAAACAGAATACGGGCCTTCGGAATAGAGGAAGGAAGTTCAAGAACCTAGTCTTGAACAAATATATACCATAGTGAGCCCGGGGAATACACTCACCTGGGGAGACCATCAAATCCCCGAACCCGTGGACGAAGTAGCCGACATACATGCCATCTCTTATGACCGAAAAAGGAAAGCTATCGTCTAGAGAACCACCAAGACGAGGAGGATCACTTTGGATCGCTCCATCCTCATCTCTACAGAGGAAAATCTAATCAACACAGAGCATGCTAAGACATCCTAACTTATCGGTGCAGGGATAGAAATCACAGATGCCACCCTGGACAGAGATAAAAGAGATGAAGAGGAGTTGGTTGCTGCCCTGAAGGAATTGGAACATTTGCGCCACTTAGCGAAATACTACCAGGACACCACACAGGCCACGGTGTTCCTAAGGAGCAAATTCTAGGAGGCCTACAACAAATTTACAGATGAGGAACACCTATTTACTACAATGATAGCTGATCTTCAGGAAGACACCCTCATGACGTTTGCGATGTGAAAAGATATGGAGAGGTGGTACGAGAAAGCACAACATGCCGTGGAAAGGGTCGACTACATCAGTGCGGTCAAACAGGGCCAAGATACAGAAGATAACGACATTCGAGTGTTAAAAGAGAGAAGCCTTGATCACGTAAAGAAATTGGCTGAGTATTGGGTGAAAATGGCTCAAGAACCTCATCGGGAAATCCAAGAAAAATGGGCCAAGTGTGAGAAAATATGGATCAAGAGCAACCAGATAATGAAAGGCATCAACCTCCTCGAGTTTGGCACACCCGACGACTTTGTCGACATAGTCAAGACTCACACCAAACAAGACTCATCATGGGTCAAGGAAGTAGAAAAGGTGATAGATATGGTGCCAGGTCAGGTGCGAAAATTCATGGAACACCCAATCAAAGCTCAGGCTATGTTGCAACAGTTAAGTGCCAGAATAATCAAGTATCGGGCACAAGCAGTAGAGATAAGAGAGATTCACTCAGCCCCAATGGAACAACATAGATTCCCATATGCCAACACATGCGAGGATCTCTTCATCAAGTGGTCAGAGTATGAGAAGAGGCACCCACTAAAGTGAGATCGTGAGATGACTCTTAGAGAGACTGATAGTAGAAAGCTCCACGTGGTGAGTTTTGTATTACTTAGTTGCACTTTAATAGTTATTTTTAGTTAATAATATGTTATAAATAGGAGGATCGACCTATTAGTTAAAGGTCGATGGTTGTTGCAAAGACCCTCATTTTTGGTTATGTAAATAACTATTTCAAAGCTGCCTTTAATTGAGAAGTCTTGTTTAGGACTTGGGACATGTTTGTGTTTTCATCAAAAGCATGCATGATTGGGTGTGGAGAAGAATTATTTCTTATTTCATCTCATGAATGGATGTTGTAATGAGTAAGATCTATGTTAGGATCTAAAGATGTCCTGAAAAAACCTTTAACATTAATTTATCAACCCAAGGATTCGTCTTTTATTTCAAGAATATCAACAAAATCTATGCAGATAGCTATAGAGGCTAAAATCATGTAGTCAAAGCAAATATGAGTTTATCAACAATCAAGTTCCTCACACATTCATTAAAATTCTGACGCTGAAATCTATACTCAACAAAATTTAAATCTGATCTATAACATGATGTGAATTAAAGGCATTTAACTAAATTGTTGAATTGATCTAACTAAGAAACAATAATTGAATTTATGAAAGTGCTCAATAAATTGATCTATCAATGACTATTTAATATGCTGGAAATAACAGATAAGTACTGTAAATTGAGAAGGAACAACAAATGTACTTTAAACGAAAGGAACAACAAATGATGAATTAAGTGAAAGGAAAAACAAATGCTAACTTAATAAAAGGAACAACGTACGTGAAAATGAGAGGAACTGTCGATCAACAAACTTCATCAATAAGAATTTGAACAACAATCAGTAACATTCAAATGAAGCATCTATCTTATGTAACCAAACAACATAATTAATCTATAAAAATATCAACATACTCATGCATTCATTTTAACTATTGCAAAAGAGATTTAATTCACAAAACTGAAATCAAATCGATACAATTATAGATTGAGACAGTAACTCCTTCACACTGGGCCCTTGGTCCTCATAAGCACTACTGCTAGAAACTTAGTATGCAAAAATAGTGAAAACGCCCAAAGCTTCTATTAATTTCATAACTGGTACAACATTTACAACATATTGCTTGTACATAGCAATTCCGAGTTCTGAATGCTTGGATAACTTTCTTAGATGTCTTTCTATGGTTCATTACTCTCTATATATTACAATGATATGGGTAATTTAAGCTATCCCAAGGATCGAGAGATCCTCATGATTGCTTTTACTATTTATAAAGTTTACAACATAGAGAATCAATCTTCCTCAAAACTGCTTTGCGCCTGATCTCTTTATCTTCCAATAGTCTTCGTATCTTCAAAATCTTTTAGTTTAACAAAATCTATCCATTCCTGCAATAAAATCAAACAATTCCAACTGAATTTTAGAATTTATCTAATATTACTCAATAATATTTCTAGAAGACTTTTTAATAATTTTCTATCCTAATTATTTTTAATTAATGGAAAAGTCAATCAAGATTATATCATAAACCATGGGAATAAGGAGGATATTTGTACCTTTTCCTCAACTCAACATACCCCTTAGCTTACCTTCTTGCATGTCCTCATGCAAGCAAATATTTTACATGTAAAATAGTGATGCTGAAGGGAGGAGAGGTATGTTCTTTAGGTCTTCTGAACCCATTCTTACTTTTGAGCTCTTCAAAGGCAGCTTCTTCCTTCTTCATATTAATCTGTTAATCACTTTGGTAACCTTCTGGAGGATTCCAAATGATAGGAGGACTATATTTTCACCCAATACAGAAATGTCCTTCATCCAGGATCATTCTGGTATACCTTTCCACCCTGAAGGTGGTTGCATGAAAGTTTTTGAAACAAAAGGGTTCCCTACTCTTGACTGCATTTGGGGAGGCATCCCATCTTAGTTTAGATGCATCACGAGCTTCTTCTTTAAGATCCCTAAAATATGGTAGACCTAAACGTACAACCTGTCGGTGGATAGGAGCTAAAGAATCTACAACCCTTTCCTTCTTCATGAATGTTTTGTGCCGCATAATGGCTGGAAAGGATTTAGGGGGTTCCCCTATGATCCATAGGTCTAATCAAGTCTCCATTTTCATAAAAACCTTGTGTGCTTTAGCTTACCTAGTTTGGTTCTTGGTAAAAGACAAGAATGCTTGAAATTGTATATCTCCAATGAAAGGAATAGGGTTATCTTTCCTGTTCTCCCCCATGATGTAGTTGTGAAGGTATAATTCACACATAAAGTACTACACTCCTTATTCTTGTTCTCTAAAGCATGAAACAATCTCAGAAATAGTGGTGAACTCAAATGGTTTTCCTACTCTTATAGATTTTATCCTTAGCAACAAATAATTCTCCAATAAAAATAAGGTGTAATTGGTGGCAGGAGCCCTACATGCCACTATATTAGAATAAATAGAGAAAATTTCTTTGATTTTGTCCAAAGATTTATCTAATTGGCCTTGTACTTTCTTTACCTTCCCTTGAGCCCTGGTTAGCTCAACATCTCGTTCTCTATTTCTGACATGGATTTAAGTTGTTTGACAACTCTCTGATGCTCTTCCATGGTCACCATTTCATCTCTGCTATGAGTTAGGGATTGTTGGGATTGCACCAACTCTTCTTCTAACCTGTTAATGACAACACTCTATTAAGGAGACTGAAATGCTTCCTCAGTGTAGAAGGTTTTCTCTTCTGTTGTTGGGGTATATGTATGGGTCTCTTCATCAATGGTCTCTAGAGGAGAAGGGAAACCTATAGGAAGCACTTCCTCAGGTTGAGCAGTTGTTTCTTCTGCTGTTGGATTTACTGTTTGAGTTTCCATTTCATGTGTTTCCAAAGGAATCACTTCTTCAATTTGAACAATTGCTTCCTCTACTGCTGGAATCTTTGTTTGAGCTTCCATCTCTGCTGTTTCTTCAGGGGCATGCAACTCTGTCTGTGTTCCAACATAACTTGTATGGATTGTCCACCTACAAAGTGGGTTCCTTCCCTATGTTCTAGGCCTTTTGGATTTCTTCCTTTCATAGGCCTTATCAGCTTGCTCCAATTGTTTCCTTAATTATTTAATTATTTATTTGAGTCTACCAACTTTTTGTTTCAGTACTTTTATTTTTTTAACTCTCTTTCTCAATATCATGTTTTCCTTTTTCAATTTTCTGATTTTATTGTGGCCTTTGCCTATTGTTTTATGGGGAATGTCAGGGTTTTCCTCACCTTGATCAACCAATGAATGTTCCTTTGTTTCTTCTATGTACTTTGTCTGTTCTACAGGGTTGTTTACCTCAGTGTGAGGTTCTGGTTGTTCTGTATCTTCGGGGAATGTCATCTCTATGTTAGGGAGGTCCAAAGCAGGGTTTGAAGAAGAAGCTGGTGCTTGGTGTTCTTCATACATTCTTGTGACTTTGGTAACTGATGTCCCTAAATTCCCCAGAACTTGAGCCATCTCTACCTCATAACTTTTGAAAAACTATTTTGTAAGGATTTCAACTGATGGCTCTGTATTTTCCTGAGTGTTTTCCTGTAAGGGTTGTTCTGTCTGTTCAATTTCCTGAGTATTTTCCTATGAGGGTTGTTCTGTCTGTATAGCTTCCTGGGTTTCTTCAGATTGTGCTATCATTTTACTTCTTCTTCTCTTCTCAGTGGGGGTTTTAGGAACAACAATTGTTCTTTTTCTTTTCTTCTTTGAAGTTTCTGCATGTGTGGTCTGAATTTCTGCCAGCTAGATGGGGTCTGCCTCAATTTCAGGATGGGGTAATGGGACTTTGATTTGGGAACTATCTCCTCCTTCCCAGGCTGTCTCAATTTCAAGCTTGGGTAATGGAACTTCCATTTGGGCGCTATCTCCCCCTTCCTGTGCTGCCTCAATTCCCTGTGGGGGGTTTTCATGGTGTAATTTGGGTTGCTCCATTTGTAGAGGCCTATCAACCTCGATTAGATCACCCCAAGTTATTTGAGTTTGGCTCAGGGTCCTGTTTACTATCAACTTTACTAGTCCATGGTGACTAATTATAGTGATAAAATCTTTAGCCTTCTGAGTTCTTGCAGCTACTTCATGTAACATGCCATTTAGAAAAAAATGGTAAATTGATTACTAACCTCTGTTTGAGTGCTGATAACAATTTGAGGTGGCGCAGCCGCACCACATCGTACCTCACATAACAAGTGATATATATTTGTATTATTCCTTCTAGCTCCCTCCATGGTTCACTGAGAGCATTGGGGTTAAGTCCCTTTCCCTTTTTATCAAGTTCTTCTCCGAGATCTACAAAATATTCCACAACCTCCTTGAGCGTTGTATAATTCTCGGTCCACTATATGCCTGCGTTGGGGAGGCCTGTAACCTCTTCTATAATTTCCTCAGTGACCAGAATTCGTATGTCTCGGACCATGGAGACTCCTCCCTACAAGTTTTGGAAAAATGTGAGTGTGATATTTGTGTCATATCCTTGCAACCTGTTGAAGTACCCTGTCCACCCCAGATGGTGTAAAATTGTTCTTGCCTATTTAGTTACCTACAGTAATGTGGGCTCTTGGCGCACACTTCGACCACTCATGTTTTCTATGAGAAGATGAGGACGACTATCGTTCCTTGCTGCAACTTAGTTCGACCAACTTTGGAAGCAATATTACAAGAAATAACAAATATCATAGAATAACAAGTGTATAAAAATGTGAGTTTTCCCATTTATTACAATCATTATGATCTATCGAAAAATATGTAGAATATATGCCCCCTCATAAATGGAAAGGTCAACCTCGACCGTCAAAATGTATGAGTGTAATAATGGTCGGTAGTTCAGGTGAGGTGTGATTACTAAGCCGTCGCCTCTGCTAGGAAAAACAATCATTAATAACTTTCAAAAAACACTTTAACGATAATTATGAACAATCATCACTTTGTGTGGGAAATTCAAATTGACATACCTATGTTAAAAAACGTTTAAGGAAAAAAGACTCCAAATAATTTTAAATTTGTTCACATATTTTAGAAATGTTCCACATATCATAACGTTGTAAATCCCCCTTGTTATTGGATATAACCGAAATGATAGCCTCGTTTTTAGGGAAGGAAATCTAGGAACACACAAAAAACTTGGCATATTAAAGATAAAATTCGATACCACAGGTAGAGCCACTGTTGCTAGCATGCGTCCATAGCCTCGAAAGGGTTGCATTTTAACCCATAGATGAGCCTGTATCCTTAATAAATAGTTTGAATCATCTTTTCCCAAAAAGACCACTATCCTAGTTTGGTAGCCAGATAACGATAATGCCACTCACTAGATCGTAACTTAAGTGAACAAGTTGGCTCGTGATGAGACCTCTTGTCCTTTGATAGAACAAAAACGCCAAAGGCCATTGCCCTGGTGTGGTAGCCATAGTGGGAATGTCACTTATGTTATTATCCGATGATCGTGGTAGGTTGGCTCATGATGAGACCCCCTATACTTTGTGGGAGAAGTTTATTACTTTACTTATATTTAATATAATTTTTTTTTTAGGTTCTATCAAGGGAGGCTCATCTACTCCTTAAGAGTGAGGGATGGCGTAAGAAGTGTAAGAATGCCAAGTAAAAAATGTGCTTTAGACTCCTTATTATAATATGAAGGAAAATTATCATTCAAGTATATGTAGATATATAGGGGAAATAAACGAATTATGGTGGTTAATGAATTATGAACAATTTTTAAGATAATTCAGAGAAATTAATCGAAAAACAATTCGATAAGGTATGTTAAATAGTCCACAAAAAAATGACAAATCGTTACTTATGATCATTAGAAGTAGTGCTGATGAAAATTAATTAATGAAGGTCATACCCAAAGGAGTGACTGATGTAATAATGGCATGCATGTTCATGAGAAAAGAATCGTGACTTTTGAGAAAAAAAAAGGAACAACAATAAGGAAAAACATAGAAGGAACAACTCTATTCACAAAGAGAATGAAAATCGTTACTTTCAGATGGACGACACTACCCGCAAAGGGAACAAAAATCGTACAAAGGGAACGCCAGTTGTTCCGTTGAAATGAACAACAACTATACACAAAGGGAACAACAATCACACGAAGGGAACGTCAGTTGTTCTGTTCGAAATGAACGACAACTACACACAAAGGGAACAAAAATTTCACGAAGGGAACGACAGTTGTTCTGTTTGAAATGAACGACAACTACACGCAAAAGGAACATCAATCAGACGAAGGGAATGCCAATCGTTTTGTTTTAAATTAACAACAATGATGATGTTCAAATTTTAACATCTAGTTAAGTGATTGGAAACTTCCCACATACATTTTTGTTTTAGTGAATCTATAATTGATTAGTCATCAACTAAATTCATTCAATTTATATGGGTAAGTTTATTCAATAATTGAAGTGTTTTATGGTTTGTTAGTGTCATTCATTCATTACAATTGCTTGATTTTTGCTATGGAACATGACATATTCCTCTTTTTGAAAAAAAAACAGGGTTTATATTTGATGATTTTTACAAATTGAGATAGGAGCAAGGAACAAAAAATAGTGCTAATTATATTCATTATATTCATTATAGTCATTTTTTCTAGTTCCTATTCTCTCAAGTGAAAATCCAAAAAAGTAAAAAAAGTAAAAAATCAATCAAATCTGTAAAGAAATCTATATACAATATGTACAATGCTGATAAAAATCATCATTTTATGAAGTTGAAGCTGTTGGGTTACCTTCCCTGCTAGCTAAAATCCAAACAGTAGGGTCCTTACTTACTTCTTGGCAAAATGATTCTTTTGAAAGCAGTGGATGGTAGAGTCGTAGCCGATGCCCATTTACCAGAAAAGGAGAACTAGACCCATCGATGGTAACTAAAGTGACAATGTTGTTATCGTGAACGATTTCGTATGGTCCCAACCATCTTGTCTGTAATTTTCTAGGAAAATCTTGAAACCTGGAATCATAGAAAAGTGCCCAATCACCTTTCTAGAAGGATTTCTTCTTGATATGTTTATCGTGCCAGCTAGCTCTCTGATGTTGAATAACAGATGTGCGTTGCAGGGCGAACAATTGTGCTTCGTCTAACTCATTGAGCTGTTGTAGGCACTGTTTATGTGCCTTTGTAAGATCCACTCCAATTTCCCGGGCCATCCTCAGAGTCTTGATATCAAATTCTATTGGAAATATGGGTTCTTTTCCATAGACTAGATGATAAGGAGAGTATCCAATAGTGTTACGCCATGTCGTGCGATAATCCCATAAGGCATTTGGAATCTCAACTGCCCAATTCTGACGGCTTGTTGAGACTATTTTTGTCAAAATTGCCTCCAAGACTTTATTGGTACTTTCTACTTGCCCATTTTCCTGTGGGTGGTATGGGGAAGTAACTCTGTTTTTGATATGATAATTAATCAGGGTGGTCGTGATTCTATGGGATGTAAATTGTGACCCTTCGTCAGTGATTACTTCCCTGGGTAATCCATAGTGTACAAATAATTTGAAGAGAAATTTAATGACTTCTTCCTCTGTTGTGTTTGACAGGGCTACTTCCTCTACCCATTTGGTCATGTAGTCTGTTGCAACTAAAATATAAGCCTTCTGATTTGATTTTGGATTGAAGGGGCCAACAAAGTCCAATGCCCATGTTTCAAAAGGTTCTGTGACTATTTGTGCTTACAGGGGCATTTCATCAGCTTGGCTAGGTCGACCCATCCTTTGATAGCTATCACAAGCATGTACATACTTCTTCGCATCCTTAAATACTGAGGGCCAATAGTAGCCCATCTGTAAAATCTTATGCCTAGTTCTGCGTTCTATAAAATGTCCGCCACAGGGCTCATCATGACCCGCCTTCAAAACATCATAAATTTCATCATCCCTTACACATCTTCGGATCTGGAGGTTAGCCCCTGTGTGGAACAGATATCCACCAATCCAAGTGAATCATGCACTGCACTGTACGATCTATTCCTTTCCCTTGGTGATAGATGTGCTGGTAGTTTCCTAGTTGCTAGATAATTAGCCACATCAGCGTACCGTGGTGTTTTAATAGTGACCACGAATAGGTGTTCGTCTGGAAATTGGTCTTCCACTGTCATAGAATCATCTGTTTTGGGTATGTGGGCCAAGAAATCCGCGATGAGATTCTCTCTTTCGGGCCTGTCCTTGATGGTGATGTTGAATTCCTACAATAGAAACAACCATCGAGTAACCCACCCATTAGTGATTGGTTTGTTAGCTATATATTTAATGGAAGAATGATCAGTATACAGAATAACTGGGTAGCCTGTTATATAGTGGCGGAATTTATTGATAGCATGTATAATGGCTAAAAATTCTTTTTTTTGTTACTGTATAATTTAATTCAGTGGGAGTGAGATTTTTGCTAATAAAGTAAATAGCATAAGGTTTCTTGTTTTCTTCCTGTCCAAGGAAAGCGCCTATGGCCATATCCGATGCATCCGTAGAAATATGAAATGGCAATTTCTAGTTTGGTCCTCTCAGCACTGGTGTTGTTGAGACCATATTTTTAAGTCCTACAAATGCAACATCACACTTGTTAGACCACTGAAATTCCGCATTACCAGTTAAAGCATGTAAAGGTGCAACTGTTCTTGAAATTTTTTCTATGAATCTGCGGTAGTATTCTGTAGCGCCAAGGAAACTACATACCTCAGTTTGTGTACGGGGCGTAGGCATATTAAGGATTACCTCTATTTTTTCTAGGTCTACCCTGATTCCCTCTGTAGAAACATAGTGTCCCAGTACCACACCTTCGGTCATCATCATATGACATTTTTCATGAGTCAAACACAACCTAGTAGCAATGCATCATTCCAGTACCTTCTCTAGATTGCTCAGAGCTTGATCAAAATCAGTGCCATAAGGGGTGAAATCGTCCATGTAAACTTCAAGTCCTTCATTAATCAGATCAGAAAATATGCTTAGAATGGCCCTCTGGAATGTGGTTGGAGCATTACATAATCCAAATGGAAATACTCTATATGCAAAGGTACCCCAGGGACATGTGAATGTAGTTTTATCTTGGTCTTTTGGAGCAATCTTGATCTGATTATAGCCACTAAAACCATATAGGAAGGAGAAGAATTGCTTCCATGCTAAAGTGTCAAGGAATTGATCAATAAAGGGTAAGGGAAAGTGGTCCTTCTGGGTAGCTTGATTGAGTTCTCTGTAGTCTACACAGATTCTCCATTTCCCATTCTTCTTGGGGACGATTACTAGTGGGGAAACCCACCGACTATTTGAGATAGGATATATAAAATCAACATCCAACAGTTTTTGTAACTCTTCTTTAAAAACATCCATGAGATTAGGGTTCAATCTTCATTGGGGTTGTTGGATGGGTTGAACATATTTATCAATATAGATATGATGTGTACAGAGTTGGGGATCAATGCCCTTCATGTGAGGATATTCCCAAGCAAAAGCCTGTTGATATTTAGAAAGGATCTGAATCAATTTATGTTGTTTTTTCTCATTTAAATTAGCATTAATATTAAGAAACCTCCCTGGTGCAATTTCAACTGATTTGTTGTTATGGACAATAGTAGTGGGGATCTGTTGTTCCATCGGTTCTTCAAAATTAAGGATCTCCCTGTGCTTCATTATCTAACACAACTTTTAACATTTGACATGTTGGATTGCTTATAATGGTTGGGTTTTTAATGAAGCTACTAATCACATCATCTTCTAGTTGGTTCTTGAGTCTAAGAGCTTCTTCCAACGTGAGAGGAGGTTGTAGATCCTTTTCTGGATATCTAGGCGGTGGTAACTGCTGATGTATAATAGGCAAACTTGGTTTAGCTAGAGGATACATAATGAGGTTCTTTGTATCACTTCCTCTAGCGATAATCATGATGCCTATGCAACATCCTATGTATGCACCTACTGTTGCGAGCCATGGTCTTCCCAGTTTTAATGGGTCTCCATCGAGTCCAGTTCTTGGGTTGATAATGAGGAAATCAACTGGGTATTCCCAAGATTCGACTGAAATTTCTATATCCTGTAATGTGTCGATTGATCTAACCATTGATCTATCATCAAATTGTAACATAATTGAAGTAGGTTCAAAGGAGGTGAAACCCAGGATGTTATAGGTCTCAATGGTCAGGATATTAATGGTTGCCCCCAAATCCACTAGTGTATTTGGAAAAGAACATACCTATATCTGAACTGTTACTATGGGATTCCCTAGGTCTGCATACTTGACCGAATCCTATTTACCTAGAATGAGATCAGACAAGGCTCCTACCACATGAACAATTGATGGATTTTTAACTTTCCTGACAACATTCTTCCCACATAATTCCTTAATTATCTTTTCATAAATTGGGATGTCTTACAGAGCCTGCAGGAGTGGGATCTTAAAATATATATTCTTTAGTTCCCCTACAATGTCAAAGTTAGGATATACAATTGGTTTATCTATCATTATCCTTTCGGGGAACGGGGGAGGAGGAGTTACATCCTCATCGGGATTTTGTTGCTCGACTATGTTTCCTCCCTTCTTTTCTTCTTCCGTTATGAACAAAGTCGAGGGTGTTATTGTTGGTTGTATATTATTTTTATTCTCCTTCTCTTGATGAATGTTACTTCCTTCAGGAGAAATTATGTGCCTTGACCTCAACCGGAGTTTGTTGCACCCTACAAACTTGATTTCCCTGTCCAAATTCTCAATAATTTTCACAAGCTGGGCTAGTCTATTATTGGGATTTATTGGCCCAGATGTTCTATTTGGGGTGATTTATTATTTGATCCCCTGGGGAATTTAATCACGCTACCTCTATCTGGGATTTCAGGTATACCTTCTCCTATCACAAGAGATCCAGGATCATTTGGTGGTGATGGGTTTGCTTTAGCAACCCTGCTGGTCTCTCCTTCTCTTTCTTCTAGATTACAAGAATTTCCCTCTTCTAAAGGGTTGAGAGGTGGAATATCTATATTTTGAAAACTTTGTTCAGTCCCTTCAGTTTTTCTATGAACCTCATCATGGGATGTAGTTGGTGAATTTTCTACTTGATGGATTCGGGTATAACCTTTCCGAGGTCCAAGCGAATCTTGAGATTCATCTTTTCGGATGATGTTGTCTATGAAAGTGCTTCTTCCAGGGAGCACTAGGCCCTGGGATTTTGTAGTTTTTGGTGGGGTTTTGGTTTTTTAGGTTCTTTCTTCTTAGTCATACACACTTCACAAAAAATTCTAAGTATCTAAATGATCTCTATGCATCAACTGAAGATAGGCGTTGGCACAAGCATTTTACTTGTTGCCTACGTAGGTTCTTACCTTCCGTTTTCAATACCTCATCCTCTATAGACACAACCTATGCTATCTTTGACATTCTCCCCAAAAATGACGCCAAAATGTTGGGCTCTAAAGATGTCCTAAAACAACCGTAGTTTAACATTATTGGGCTGGTCTATTATTGGGATTTATTGGCTTGGTATATTATTGGAATTTCTTGGCCTGGGTGTTCTATTTGGGGTGATTTATTATTTGATTCCCTAGGGAATTTAATCACGCTACCTCTATCTGGGATTTCAGGTATACCTTCTCCTATCATAGGAGATCCATGATCATGTGGTGGTGATGGGTTTGCTTTAGCAACCCCACTGGTCTCTCCTTCTCTTTCTTCCAGATTACAAGAATTTCCCTCTTCTAAAGGGATGAGAGGTGGAATATCTGTATTTTGAAAACTTTGTTCAATCCCTTCAGTTTTGCTATGAACCTCATCATGGGATGTAGTTGGTGAATTTTCTACTTGATGGATTTGGGTAGAACCTTTCCGAGGTCCAACCAAAGCTTGAGATTCATATTTTCAAATGATGTCGTCTATGAAAGTGCTTCTTCCAGGGAGCAACGGGCCCTGGGATTTTGTAGTTTTTGGTGGGGGTTTTGGTTTTTCAGGTTCTTTCTTCTTAGTCATACACACTTCACACAAAATTCTAAGTATCTAAATGACCTCTATGCATCAACTGAAGATAGGCGTTGGCACAAGAATTTTACTTGTTGTCTACGTAGGTTCTTAGCTTCCGTTTTCAATACCTCATCCTCCATAGACACAACCTATGCTATCTTTGACATTCTCCCCGAAAACGACGCCAAAATGTTGGGCTCTAAAGATGTCCTAAAACAACCATAGTTTAACATTAATTTATCAACTCGAGGATTTGTCTTTTATTTCAAGAATATCAACAAAGTCTATGCAGATAGCTGTAGAGGCTAAAATCGTGTAGTCAAATCAAATCCGAGTTTATCAACAATCAAGTTCCTCACACATTCATTGAAACTCTGAAGCTAAAATCTGTACTCAACAAAATTGAAATATGATCTATAACATTCTGTGAATTAAAGGAATTTAACTAAATTGCTGAATTGATCTGACTAAGAAACAATAATATTAATTTGTGAAAGTGCTCAATAAACTGATCTATCAATGACTATTTAATCTACTGGAAAGAACAACTAAGTACTACAAATTGAGAAGGAACAACAAATGTACTTTTAACGAAAAAAGTATGCGAAAATGAGAGGAATTGTTGATCAACAAACTTCATCATTGAGAAATGGAACAACAATCGGTAACATTCAAATGAAGCATCTATCTTCCGTAACCAAACAACACAATTAATCTATAAAAATATCAACACACTCATGCATTCATCTTAACTGTTGCAAAAGAAATTTAAATCACAAAACTGAAATCAAATCGATACAATTACAGATTGAGATAGTAACTCCTTCAGACTAGGCCCTCGGTCCTCAGAAGCACTGCTGCTAGAAAATTAGTATGCAAAAATGGTGAAAACGGCCAAAGCTTCTATTAATTTCATAACTGGTACAACATTTACAATAGACTGCTTGTACGGAGCAATTCTGAGTTCTGAATGCTTGGATAACTTTCTTAGATGTCTTTCTATGGTTCATTACCCTCTATATATTACAATGATATGGGTAATTTAAGCCATCCCAAGGATCGAGAGATCCTCAGGATTTCCTTTACTATTTATAAAGTTTACAACATAGGGAATCAATATTCCTCAAAAATCCTTTGCGCCTGATCTCTTTATCTTCCAATAGTCTCCGTATCTTCAAAATCTTTGAGTTTAACAAGATCTGTCCATTCCTGCAATAAAATCAAACAATTCCAACTGAGTTTTAGAATTTATCTAATATTACTCAATAATATTTCTAGAAGACTTTTTAATCATTTTCTATCCTAATTATTTCTAATTAATGGAAAAGTCAATCAAGATTATATCATAAACCATGGGAATAAGGAGGATATTTGTACCTTTTCCTCAACTCAACAAGCTACTAAATCTATTGATAAGTTATCTGATGCAATGTTTTATAGTTATTTTCTTTAATGATGAAGATAAATTGTTTTGTTATTATGTGATTGATGATTAGAGTTAAGTGAATTATTTTACTTGCCATTGTTTATCACATACATGTTTTCTTCTGATAAAATGTATCTTAGTCAGTAATTGGAATACCCGCAAGGCTAATGTATTAGTACTAGGTCGGTGGTAGATGATCATTGTCTGCATGCTAGAGTGAAAGGGTTATCCCAAGCTCAACCTATTCTCTAGTAGTTAAACTTGTTCCCATTTGTTACCTAGTTGGTTTATACCGACTTTCATCTTATATCGATCCCACCTAAGAGAAAATAAAAAAAGAGAACGTTTGAACTGAAGGAGAGACCTTCACAAGAAAACGTAAAGCCCATCGATTAATTGACATTATCGCAAGATCTGGAGAACCATTCCACCATTAAATGTTGCAGAGTCTAATTGGGCCTCAGTGGTGGGTTTGGTTCCTGTTGTTGAGTTAAATGGATTTATGACCCCTCAACATATCCTTCTCAGAGCTATTACTTGTGACGTGCCTGGAACAAGAAACAAGAACAACAAAAAAACATCTCCTAGAGGAGATCAATTTATCTCGTGCACAACTATATACAATGACCCTCGAAATGATACATCTTCTACTAGCACACATCTATCATATACTTGATGTCACACAACTAACCATGTTGATTTTCTAGTGTTAAATTAGACCGGCACAATTTTCTGCAAGTGGTAATTACTTCCAATGATATTACTTTAGTAAACTCTAGAACATCACTAAGTAATTACACTAAAAAAATTTCAACTACTTAGAAACTTCGGCCTCTTCCTTAGATCACTTCCCATTTGTTAGAGAGAAAAATATGCGTGTCTATTGTTGTGTCTTTTGTGTCTATTGTTGTGTCTTTTATAGTAATATTAAATTGATCCAAAAAGACACGTCTATTTGAAAATTAAATTAAATTTTATTTCTTATAAATAGTTGGAGAATATCTCTCATAACTCCAAATATTAATTTGGTTATAATCCGTCCACATAGTAATTGACTTTGTTAAATTGTTCCTCCATAATTCATGTGATTTTTTGCATAAATATAGGTAGAAGTAAATATGTAGTACATTCCTCATATTTAAGTAATTAGACATTTTTACTAGAAATTACTACCCACCATAATTTATGGAATTCTTTCTATAATAAGGTAGGATTAAAAAATAAATATGTTGTACATAGAGATTGCAACAACCCCATAAATTTAACACTCCCAAGACTTTACTTTACTCTCATTTTCCTGGGCCCTCCTGTGAGGGAGTCAAGCTTAGTTCCGCTCTGATACCATGTTGATTTTTCATAAGAGATGATATTGTATGTGAATGAATATCTTATTATAATGATGAGTGTTATATATATAAAGGACATATATTGACCATGGTGGCCATCCATCCATTGTAATAAATATATTTATACTTTATATTATATTATGTTGATTTTTCAATAATCTACGTTAAGCATGAAGTTCATTCCATTTTAGCATTTAACTTAACCATATCCAATAATGTTGCAACAACCAAGATCACAAGAAGAAACACCATGCACAAGAACACAAGAAGTATCCTGGGAAACCCTTCTCAACAAGGGAAGAAAACCCATCCAAATCCTTTGCTATATTCTTCAAGAGAAATAAATTCACCACTAAGAAAGACCTAGCACAGAAGAGGGTGCTCAAACCCTAGAAGACTAGTGCCCAAGAGAGGTGCGCACCTTTTCCCAAGTAGATGTACTTGCTGAAATTTCCAAACTCACTTGAAATATATGTTTCCACAATGGGAAATTTCCCTTTATTTATATTAGACTTGTCCTATCAACTGAAGTATCTATTGGCTCAATAGGGCCGACCTCTCTAAGAAATATTATAATTATAATTATAATTATACTTAATATTATCCAGATTAATTATCTTTTAAATTTTTTATTAGACACAATAAGGTAGGGCCGACCTGTACCCTTTACATAAAAATTAGGGTTACATGTAGGTCTGACTCTTGAACAATATATAGCAAAGGATCTTATACACCCACTAGTGCTCATCCACTAGGGGCACATCCATAGGGATGTCATAGCTATGATTCACTGCATTACACAGAAGAACCATATCTTCACACGTTCACATGTGCTCGTCCACATGCACGTCCAGTCTACTGATATTCTTTCCCACTGCCTCACACAGGAGAATCATCTGGAGTCTTCTCGTCAACTCTTATGCTCAAAGGAGGATAATACATCATCTTCATTTATGTTCTCATGACGATGCACCCAACACTTTGGGATTTCACACGTTCACCTTGTGCTCAGCCATAAGCATGTCCTAACTCAACAGATCGCCTTTCCCACTAGATAATCATCTGATTTCTTCTCAACTCTCTGAATGGAAGAGGTCATCTCTACGTTCCTAGCTCTGTCTTAGGCATGAAACACATACCCTTCTTAGGGGATTTCTCTCAAGTTTGTAAGCTGAGAGAATGAATTCACATAGCTGCAATGATCCACACCTCACAGGTTTGTAAGATGGAGAATGTCTCACATAGCTGCAATCATCAACATATTATATATATAATATAAATATATTTTATATTATAAATATATTATTACATTAATAATATTGCTTAGTAATTAATAACCATATTATTAATTATCAATCTAGTAGAAGGTCTTTCTGATGCTACCCAAATATCAACATATATATATATATATATATTTCTCAAAGGTGTTGGATCAATTGGTGAGGATGGATAAGTTTTTTCACCAGTGGGAAAGGTTCAATTCTCGTGAGGGGTTTTCCTGGAGCTCTTTGACCCATGCACACTAACATGCTTCCTAAATACCCTATTAATTTTGAACATGGTATCTAGCTTGCTAGTGCATTTAATTATCAACTCAGGGCTTGTATGCTTTTGAGGTGTTGTGCAAAACATATGCGGGTCTCAAGAACTTATTTAAAAGATGAACATTATCATGCTATCCTAATCTAACTAGAAATCTAATTCTAGTTTATAGGAAACAGAGCATTACAGTAAATAAAGAAGAAAAAATAACAACTGAAGCATAATTATAATCTATGACTCAAAAATCAACTACACACAAATATGTTCAATGTTTTGCAGTGACACACTAAACTGTTTAGTAGAAAATATATATAAGTTCACTAAATTTACAACAAACAAAAAATGATAAATTATGAACAACACTAAAAATAATTACAAAACAACAAGTAATACAACACCTATCTCTTCAAAGTGGGTCCTTCCTCTTTAGAGAAAAGTGTTGAAAAGATTCAACAAATAAGTATTGTTATCATAGGATTTGTACTTGTGCAAAGCCCTCCACAAGATCCTCAAATCTTGCGAAACTATGGAAGAACCTACCACTGTCACCTTAGTAGGAACTTCCTGTTAGAATATAATGAATGTGCTCGTTTTACCATTGACAATATCACTATTGTCACCCAACCATAGACCGAATCCACCCTTCGAGCACCTTAGCCTTGACAGAGAATCACTCCGGAAGAAAACCCTAGGCTAGATAGCCAAACAAAGGGTAGCACACCTTTCCCCAAGGATAGCATATCAACAAGAGCTCATCAGATAGTCCAAACCCTAACCAAGAGATAGTCCAAACCAAACGTGATATGCTAGTTGCAACAACTGCAATGGTATCTCTCCTCCAAACTTGCGCACAAAACTGGGCACTGCAGTGCGCACAAGTGTTGCTCTGTAATTCTAAGACTGCCTACCAGAATGAAGATTGGCCTCCTGTATTTATAGTAAATCCCGCTAACTGCCTGGGCTGACTTCTCATTCTGGGTATCTGTCTGCTCAGTATATATTATTTCTTCTGGCCGAATTCTTTTCTTGGAGGCTAATAACCTAATACAAGTTATCCTCTTGAGCCCACATGTCTTATAGGGTTATTAGCCAACTCATTAGGGTTTCTTCTTGCTTCCTGGAATATTCTATTCTCGTCAGGTTTACATGTGGAGGTAAGTACCTCCCACAACTACCATAATATTAACACTCCCTTCTAGCTAGGGAGGTATTACAGGTAATGGTCTTGAGCACAAATATACCATTGACCCGGTAGCATCAACATAGTTGTATAGACTATCTCATGACTAGATCATGAGCACCATCATCACCATCAGTGTCATCAGCTGCATTATCTCTTGGAACCATACTCTGTCTGAGTAATGATACTCACTCCACAGAGTGACACAAGAGCCATTCTTATAATCTAGAAGAGTAAATGTGTTGAGCCATTTTCTGTCTGGAAAATCTCTGTTCATTGATCATCCATCTAGATGATAATCATTTTCAACATTGTTGACAGTCTTCAAGTAAATTGGAACAATATCATTCACTAGAACACAACTGTGTCTATACATAGTAGTACACAAATACAATCCAATGGTACACTACCACACCAAGTACCACATAGATACTTGATCAAACAGGGGAACACATCCACCATAGTAGTATACATCTATTTTCTAGAAACATACGGTCTTCATAACAATCATCTGATATCAACCTGCACAGAAACAATGTTGTGATATAAAATGAATCATCTGGGCCATTCTTCCACTCACATCTGTGAGATTTGGAAGAGCATCTGCCTTCAGAATGTAAAAACATCAATGATGAGCTATCTGGACTATTCTTCTCAAGCAAGGAAGAATAACTATCCGGATTTTCTGAGCCTGGACCATTCCCCACCCTGGGCCATTCCTCCGACACTAAACAAAGTGTAACCTGGAGAGAATGAGTCTGCCCTAAGGAATGTATATCTTTGATTGCTGAACCCAGACAATTCCCCACCCTGGGCCATTCCTCCGGCACTAAACAAAGTGCAACCTGGAGAGAATGAATCCTCCCTAAGGAATGTTTGTCCCTGATTGCTGAACTTGGACCATTCCTCCGGCACTAAAAAAAGTGCAACTTGGAGAGAATGAATCCTCCCTAAGGAATTACTATTAGGACCATTTCCAAAGGAAATGACTATCCTTCACCAACCTCCAAAACAGACCATTCCCCATGTTAACCACAATGGGAAATCTTTGTCCGGCGAGGTGAGCTAGTCTTCTTGAGTAACCCTCAAGAAGAGAGACTGCTCTAGACCACTTCCCATGTTAACCACAATGGGAATTCATTGTCTATGGTACATCAAAAATATGGACCATTTTTCGAACTGGAAAATTTCTGTCTGTCAGAAATCTAAATCCACTTTCTGAACTGGAAAGAATCTGCTCATCTTGGACCATTTTTTGAACTGAAAAATGACTGTCCATCAATCAATAATACATCAGTGCTCCCTCCCAACTTGGGAATCATCTCTTCCTTTTTTCAATAAGGAAGTCATCTCCACGAGGTCCATCTTGAGTACGCAAACTCTTTCATCTTGGACATAAGATTTACCAAAATGTCTGCTTATCTGCTCATCCGTGGAGATATGTATTGGAGAACCACTTTCTCCTTTCTGGACTTCGTCAGGGATAATGTAATGCTTGATTTCAAATGTAATTTGGTCTGGAACATTGGTTTTCTCTGAAGGCTTTATGTAGCTCTGATCAATAAAGTATATCATTGTTGGAATACTAGAACATATCCATGTGGCACTTCTTCTGTCATCATGAGATATGATCTTCTGAGTAATCATCTTGATGCAATATCGTTGTTATAGAAAATATTCACCATGCTTTTGCTGTGCACTGGAGGTTCTCCACCAAGTTATCTTCTTCCATCTGTATACAAGGGTCTCTTTCTGGTACGCTTCAAGGTCTTGAGGTTTCTCTGCATACACTCATTGTTCAATTGATCTGGAGAACAATCTTTTCATTCATCTGATGTAGAACTCCAACCCATGGATATTGTGGATGATATAAAGACTCATGTAGAGGTATGTCTGGTTTATTGGAACAAGTAATCACCATAGTCTTCTCCCTCCATCTGGGAGAACCTCTAGTTCTGGATCTTGAAATGCTTKAATATATACACTGTTCTTCATCACAACTTTCAGTTCCTCTGTTTAATTGATTTTATTGAGTTCATATTGGGTTGGTAATCTTGTGATTCTTAATAYAGTGACTGGTTGTTCCGGTTTCTCTTTCTTTCTTGGAATCTTCATGTTCTTCCTGATGTTTTTCTTTAGCTCTTAGGTCCATGGAGTTTCTTATAGATTCCATGCCCTAAAGATTCCACTTCTTCCTTTTATTATAGAATCATGGATGTGGATGGACAACCAGGGATACTTTAAGGCTTCTTTTCGAAGAAGACTTCTTCTAAGGTTGAACTGAACACGTACTGTCTTTCATGGATGCTACCATGGATATATCCTTCATCATCTTCATTGGATCCTAGGATTATCTCCCTCCTAATCCTTGCTTCATGTATGAGTGCATATAATCGGCTCCTTCTGTCTAACAGAGTCCACACTTCTGTTTGCATCCTTATTGTCTTCTGCAATATATAATCGACTCCCTTCATCTAACAGAGTCCACGCTTACATCTTATTGTCTTCTGCAAAACATCATAAGTCTTTCTCCAATTTCCTCTTGATTGCTGACTTCTTTCTGTCTTTTCTTATTCTAAGTCTCTTCATGATTGATTCTGATTTCGACTTATCTTGTAATAGATTCCACATGATTTGTATGATCTAACTTGTATAATGAAAACAATCCTTATCTTGTTGTTTTTCCATAGGTATGGTTCTTCTTGGAACACATTATCTTCCAAGAGATAGCTATACAAGATATGTACATAGACGATGCAAACAAGATATGTACAAGAAATAAGAAGAGTATTGTTACCTTTAGAAGAATAAGTCTCTTTCATCCTGCTCAGTCTTCTTTGTAGGTTCCTTTTCTTCGGCAACTGATGCTTCATGTTTCTCCTTCCTTTTCTTTAGCTCGGGACAATGATTCTTTTAGTGACCATACTTTCGATAGTTGAAGCATTGTATTTCTGAAATATATTTCTCTTGATTTGGATTCCTCCTTGAACCAAACTTCCTTTTGTTCCTAAAATCATTGAATCTTGTTATGAAGGCTTGATCATCATACTTCTTTTGGGGTTTCTCTTTTGCACTAATCCTGGATTCTTCTTGAGCACAACAAGTCCAAAGTTCTTCAAATGTAGGATACTCCTTCCTTGTGTTCATGCTTGCAGCAAATGCATCCCACGTCTTGGGAAGACCATTGAGTACTATGTTTACCAATTCCTTCTCTGAAATGATCTATTCAATAGCTTATAGTTGATCTCTTAACTGATAGATTCTCACAAAGTATGATGTTATGCTGTCATCATCATTCATCTTCATGTCACAGAGCTCATTCTTCAGACTCATTATCTGTCCAATGTTTCTGAATGAGAATAGGTTTGTTAGGGCATCATACATCTTCTTTGTTGAGTCAAGATGGGAGATGTAGGGTATCAAGTGGTATTTTATAGAGTCCACTATGGTACTCATGGCATTGATGTCACCGTCCTTGAACTTCTCCATAACTGCAATGTTCTGTGGTTCCTTCTCTTTTCCTTCTTCAAACTATGGTTCCACGATCTTTCCTTTCATGATATCCAACACTTTATTCTTGGCAAGGATGAGGTCAATCCTTGTTTTCCACACTCTGAAGTTAGAAGATCCATCTAACTTGTTTTCTGATTTCATAGAGTAAATCATGACTTCTTTGACTTGGTCAACCCTAGATCTGACCAAAAAATCAAAATTGACGTCTTGGCTTGCTGAGAGTACTAGGAGATGTGCTAGGCTAGGGCGCACTGATCTATCCAGAAATTAGGTCAATCCCTTCACTTAAGGTGCCTTAACGAGAGGATTAGTAACCCTAGTGACAGTGCTATGGTGACTGCTCCTGCTAGAAACCTTAGCGGCAGTTCTTCAATGAGTTCAATATCCTTATGGCTATGTTTCCTTCCAGAAGTTAGACTGAATGAAGGAGGTGTGGGCCCATAACCTATTAGAATATAATGGATGTGCTCGTTTTACCATTGACAATATCACTATTTTCACCCAACCATAGACCGAAGCCACCCTCCGAGCACCTTAACCTTGACATAGAATCACTCCAGAAGCAAACCCTAGGCTAGATAGCCAAACAAAGGGTAGTGCACCTTTCCCCAAGGACAACACACCAACAAGAGTTGATCAGATAGTCCAAACCCTAACCAAGAGATAGTCCAAGACAAACGTGATCTGCTAGTTGCAGCAGCTGCAATGACATCTCTCCTCCAAACCTGTGTAAAAAACTGGGCACTACAGTGCGCACAAGTGCTGCTCTGCAATTCTGAGACTGCCTGCCAGAATGAAGATTGGCCTCCTATATTTATAGTAAATCTCGCTAACCGCCTGGGCCGACTTCTCATTCTGGGTATCTGTCTGTTCAGTATATATTATTTCTTCTGGACGACTTCTTTTCTTTGAGGCTAATAACCTAATACACGTTATCCTCTTGATCCCACATGTCTTCTATGGTTATTAGCCAACTCATTAGGGTTTCTTCTTGCTTCCTGGAATATTCTATTCTCGTTAGGTTTACACATGGAGGTAAATAACTCCCGCAACTACCATAATATCAACACTTCCCTCATTTTAGTGGTGGAAAAGGTCCACCACAAGGGAGGATTCCCTAGTGACCTCAAGGGATCAAATAGAAAGTATAGTAGCCAAGGATACCTCCCCTTGTCTTGATCACTGAATGATTGGTCTAGGTCAAGGAAGTAGAAGAGTCATGAAGTTGTTTGAGTACCTTCCTGTAAAAAGAACACTTTGCAACATATACGTAACAATTTCCAAGCTAAATTATGCAAGAAAAAACTCTTATGACACTAGACAAGATAAGTTGAAAATGAATGATACAAATTTGTAGCAGTAAGCAATTATATGACAGCAACAAATGATTTGTAACAACAATAACTATTAGTGCTCCGAAATGCAACAATGGACCATGAAAACTTAGCATTCATCCACTATACTATTATCCAATTTTTATATGCTATTTATGAATGAGTTAGGCTACCTTTACATGAGTGTATGCAACAAATTAGAGAGTTTTCAAATGGTTTTATAAAACTTCTTATATTAACAATGAGAAATTTAGTGAGTTTTCCAATGTTAGTGTTTGTAAAATTAGAAGAGAGATTGAGAGTTTTAAAAGAGAGCATCTATCAATTAGTTCACCAAGAGAATGACTTCTTAGATCAATGCCTTTTAGGGTGTGGATTCTTCTAAATTTAACAAAGCTTAAATAGTGGCCTACTTGAAATCAAGAGGTAGGATTCAAACCCTAAGGTGCAAACACATTTGGGCCTTAGGATTTGAATCTTGAGGAGAATGACTGCTAGGGTGCAAGCACATTTGGGCCCTAGAAACTGTTTCTCCCTTCTTGTAGCTTCAACTAGGTCAAGATCAATTATCTAGGGCTAAAATCCTAAAGTGCTAGCACTTTAGGGATTTAGGGTTCTAACCCTAGCAAGGATACCTCACAAATTTTGGGAAAAAATCACCTTGTGAGGGGAAGAAACACTTATGTTCCTCTCTTAGGGTTTCAATAAACAAGACGTCTTGCATAAAATAGAAAATTCACCATTAAACATCAATATCATAAGATTAAATTGCATAAATTCACTTACTTTATCCAAGAAACCATGAGATAAAACCCTAATTGAAGAAATTTCCATCCAAAATCAACAAAGACCATCCATAAGAGACCTTCCAAGCATAGCGCACGAGAGAAGAAGAGCTAGTAACCCTTAGAGGGAGAAAATTGCAGAAGTAGTAGTCTCACAAAGGTGAGAAGTGATGATGAAATTAAGAGGCTAACCTCACATATTTTTTTACATAATTTGTCAATAACATAATACAAGTGGGGTCTACCCCTCATTAACCTTTACAAAATGCTCAAGAGAAAAATAAATCAAAATAGCCCACACGTGTGAGACATCAAGGCTAGGTAAGGTGACGCCATGCCTCCAAAGGCTAAGGTACGACCTCCAAAGGTCACATGGCATCCTCCAAGGTGAAGTAGTTGTGAAATGAGGTGTCTCCTCACCCAAGGTCATGCCAATTCATCTCAGGTACCCAACCATCCATCAAACCCTAGCCATGTCAAACCCTAGAAGGTGACATCATCACCATAACAGGAAAGCATCTAGGATCGAATGCTAATGTCTAGGCTCTAGGGAGTTGCATGTCATATCTGCACTATATACTACTATAACATCCTTGATCCTAGTGTAAAAATAAGTGTTGGGGTAATCTACCCAGCCTGTGGGGCTTCCAACCCGTCTATGTGCCATAATGATTGGATTTTCTCAAATAAAGGCCATTAGTCCATGATCTAGGATTCTGAACATGTGAGATCCAATATCTGAGGGTGGTGAGTCACTAGATGACCCACTGCTCTCCATCACACGTGCCCAGGTCTTGCAATAAAGACACAATGTCTTGGGTACAATCCCAGGACATCCCTCAAAGAACCATGTCAGGGCCATCCAAAACAAATCAAAGTATAAAACATGGTTAACCAAAGTTCATAAGAAACACTAGACCTTAAAACATGCAAAATAAGTTGCGACTTAATATATAAGCCATGTAAGATAGTTCACCTCGGTATCGCCTTCAAGAACATGGATGATTTTAGGGGCTAAATTTCGCTCGTGGGCTAATTTTCCATGGTTTTTCCAAAAACGAGATTCGTTATTTTAAAAATGATTCGTCCAAATTCTATAGCATAACATTATTTTACCTTAAAAATCGCCAAAATTTTATAAAAACTATATAAAATACATAGAAATTTGAATATTTTTACAAAAATATCGCCAAACATTTATAGTTGACATTTGAAGGATGAGTAAGATTCGCCAAGGTTTCTACATTTTAAAATAAATTTCTATCCTTAAAATCATCCCTGTTCAAGAATCACACCAGCCCAAGACCCCATGTGAGTTACCAAGTTTAAGTATGGGAGGGTCTTCATCTAACCCTATTAGGTGTGCCACCTAGAAAGGAAATAAAATAACCCAAGTAGAGGGATAGGTCCCAAGAGTGACAAGGGAAAGTAAAATCCCATCAAGCGAAAGTGTGAAAGTGATATGGTTTCAGGGCTTACTTCATGGCTTATGGTATTAAATCCATCTCTATGAGAACCTTTGTGGAGGGTGTTGGGCCCGTGATATGATCGATTTAATGACGATAATTAGATCCTTTTTGGTAGAATATGTATATGCATTTTCCTGTTTTGAAGAGTTTTGAAGAGCTTTTTGTGTCAAATCGCTATGATTCATACCGGGTATGCATAACTAATGTTTTATGATGATTTTGAGTGTAATTCAATATGTTTTTATGTTTCTAGGAAACTAATTAGCGTTTTGTGTGTCACAGGGAAAAATCGCAGCTTGTTTATGCATCCGACACTCCGTCTGGTACTCCATCCGACACTCAATCCAGTACTGGATCCGGAACTCCATCCGACACTTCGTCCTGCACAAAAACTATGGGCGATTTGGCGGTTATGGTATCAGCGACCAGCGATGGGCGAATCAGAGACATGGGTTTTTCTTGTGCTCGTGGCCTCTAGCTACTGATATGTTGACAACTCGATTTGGTTTGTTAGGATGGACGATTATTGGCTCGCCTTATTTCTAGAATCCACCGGCAGGTAGGGGATATTAAATGTAATTTGTTGTTTTTAGAGAGGGTCGAACCTTCGAGTGGTCGACCTCTTAGCTTGTAAAACTTATAAATACCACCTCAGTGGTCAGACAATTGAAAAGAAGTAGAGAGTTAGAAGTAAAAAGACAATTCAACTCTGTTTTTCTATTTTCATTTTGCTAAAACTGTGTAAAGACTGCGTTTTTGGGTTTAATGGTGAATTCATGTTCTTGAGATCGTGATTCGCCTTTGAAGAGTAACCACGACTTGTTGGGGGTCCCACCAACAGTCTGGGTGAACATTTAGTTAGTATGCTTGTGGATTTGCGTAGTGTAATCATCATTTTGTCTATTTCATGTACATGAGTTTTATTCTCTTTATTTTCTGTACAAATTGTTGTTTATAATTTGATTAGTTTAGTTCAGTTTTGCAGGTTATTATGGAGGCTTTTGTTAATATGCAACGATCTATTAGTTTATAGGAAATAATATTGCAAGCTTAGATACTAACCCTGTGTGTAATTAGATGATAGATTAGATTTTCTTTATGCTGAAACAAAGTTTAAATTAGAGTTTAAAACAAAGTTTTTAATTCATGATTTCTTTGATAGGGCTTCGGTGGATGGATAATTATTAGTCTTTAGTTTTCAATTCTAGTTTGTCTATCTAGTTGCTATTTAGCTTTGCTTATTTAAATTATCATTAGTTTGCTCATTTGCTTTCTTGTCACATGCTGAAATAGTATTTAAATTTCTGTTTTATGAGTATTTCCTCTTTTTGCAATTTGAATTATTAAATTAGAATTAGTCTAGTTTATTTCATGCAATTTCCTTTTCTAGATTTAGGTTGCAATTTTAATTCATAGTTGATTATTGAGTTTAGTTTTCAGTTATGAATCTAAGTAGTATGAGTTTTCTTAAGTAGCATAGAATGCAAATTGAATTTATTAGAATAATGTTTTTATACTGTTGATGATTAATGCATGATTAAATAATCACATGGATATGTAGGATTGTTGATGTTATTTCTATAACGGCTAAGTTCTCACTGGATTGCCTAATTCACACTTTTCACTTTGCTATCGAAGTCAATATCGAGTTTATCCCTCTTGAATTATCTTTCATTGTTAAGTGCCATTGTGATATCATAAGACACCAGAGACATTCACATAACCATCAACACTATATTTGAGTTCTCTTGCTTTCATAGATTAGAAGATAGTTTCCTTGCTTTTGTAGATTAGATAGTCTTCTTGCTTTAGTAGATTAAAGAATAGTTTTCTTATCATAGATTAAAGATTAGTTGTTAATTACTTTCATTGTAATAATGCTTTCAATTTCATAGATTAAGATTTCCTTTTGTAAATTAGAAATAGTTGTGAAGTTTAATTTAAGAATAAAGTTCACTTGCTTCTTAGCTTAATTAATTGATTATTGAGTAATCTTAATTAGTTTACTTGCTATAGGAGTCGCCATAGGTTAATTAGTTGTTTGCTTGCTTGTTTACTTAATTTAATAGGGTAGTTGTTTGCTTGTCTATTTTGCTTTGATAGGGTAGTTGCTTGTCCATTTATTTGCTTTCATAGGATAATTGCTTATTGAATTTGAGTAGGTTAATTAGAGTAGCTTGCTATTGTTATTGCTTATTAGATAGATAGTTTGTTTTTGCTTATTTTCATGATTAAGATAGTTTTCTTTAAGTAGGGTTTCCATTTGCTTTCTTAGAACTATCCATCGATCCTTTGTTCAAAGGTTACTTAGGGTACATAGTTTGAGTTTCTTTGTAGGGTTTGATCATTAGTAGTTTTTGCTTGAATAGATTAGCCTTTAGATAGCCACTTCCTTAGTTAGACTATACTACCTCCAACCCTTATACCTTGGCATATATATTGCTACAACTGTAAGTTTACTTACCCCGGGTTGACAATTTAATTGAGGGTTTTTAGTGTGTTTTTAGTGCATATAGAACACCCATCAGAGGGTCCACTTGATCTTGAGTTACTCCATATTTACGTGCTATTTTTTCCAATCCTCCTTTATTGCCTTTTCTTAGTCCTACTTTATTATATATTTGCAATTCCCCTTTGTAAGGTTTCAAGATATTATCATTGCATTTTTTGGACTGGGGTGACCACTAAAAGAGTAGAGCTCAAGCTTGGATCAACTTTTGTTGGTTCTCCTTTCTATATTCCTTTATTTATTTAACAACATTTTCTTATTCTTTTAGCAACAATTGAAAAACAATCTCTGGGCCTTCTGATCCATATTATTTTCGGCACGAAATGAAAGTAGAGATATTACAATAAAATACACATAAAAATTGCCAGAAATAGAGAAATACAACAATACATGATTTATATTAATGAAAGAAATGTACAGAGACTGTTAAAATACAGAGTGAAAGACTCTCTAGAATGGTGGCAGATTCATCTATGAGAAGAGATGTGACAGATACGATCATTCGCAAGAAGATGAGTACAATGAGGATCTGAAGGAATTTTTATGATAAACATGAATGCTAAAACCCTAGACATCCAAAAACCTAAGCCTAGGCGATGAAGTGCCAAAAATCATGTGGGCCCCGTTGGGGCAAGTTAGTACATTAACTTTCCAGGGTCGTAACATTTGCATACTGTTGATTAAGGTTGGTTGTCATTGATGTCAACCCTTGAAGAAAGCCCTGTAGCACAAAGGCTTGGGTAATGGACCCAATATTGTTTGATGTAAATATGAATCATTATTGTTTTTTCATGGTTGATAAGAAGTAAATATGGATGAACTCCAAAGTGGTCCCCTTATGGTGAAAGCCCTCACGGGAAGACGCTTTGTGGAGTAAGAGAACCCATGCTTAATTGTGGAATAATGAGATGAAGGAAAGTGATTTTGTCAGGGAAACTATCCTAGATGGATAGTTCTTGTCATTTCATTTCTGGTGGTATGTGGAACGTCACACAATTCCTCATGGTTAGAGAGTTATGGCCATGAGAAGTTGGAGACCCTGGGTTTGGGTAATGGACCCAAGTTTGTTTGATGGGTAACAGTATGAGTTATGATATATTTTCAGATAATACTATTCTATATGGATAGTACATGTCATGCCATTTCTGGTGGTATGTACAACATTACATAACTCCTCACGTTTTGAGAGTTATGGCCTTACAAAGTTGGAGGACCCTCATATGTCATCTAGAAGCCCCAAAGGGTCAAAGTAGTCAAAGTGGTTTAAGAGATTTTAAAAGGTAAATAATAAAGTGAAGTGATGAGTGTATTATAATTCAAAGTGAATACAAAATAAATTATATCAATAATAAATTTAATGGAGAAATTAGAAGTGGACCAAACCCTAAAATAAGGAAAGTGGGCCAAGTGACCCAGAAGATGTTTTTAAGGAAGCTACTTGGAGAGTATAAATAAGAGGCAAGGCTCTCTCATTTGAATCACACTTGAGCGTATTAAATATCTATATGTGTCTAAGGTAACCAAGGATATCTAAACTGGAATTCTGAGTGAAGGTGAAGAAAAGAAGGACGAAATGCAAGGAAGGATAAATTCTTTTGATCGTGCTTTCTAAGGTATGTTATTTACAGGTCATCTCACCATTTTTGCTATAACTTTTTTTCTATAATGATTTAGACCGTGAAATTGCTATGAAAGTGAGAAAACATATCCAAGTATCTATGGGAAAACATTCAGCTTGTGGGTCGTTGTATTTTTGGAGTTACACTCCGTGGAAAATAGGGTTTGTGGCCAGTCCTGAAACTAGTCAGAATCAGGTGTTTCGGGTAAAAACATCATAACTTCTTCATAACAGATCCAAATTTAGTGAGACAAAATGTGTTGGTTATGGTACAGTCTATAGTATTCTTTGTAATAGTTTTAGATCATTTCATCAAATATTTTGTGTGGGGAACGCTCTACAAGGTCTCTCTCTAGAATAAACCAAAATTCAGCAAGGTATGCCATTTTTGCTATAACTCCTTTTCTGAGAGATTCCAAGTAGTGAAACTTGGAGGAATTGCATAAAACACACTGAAGAACATTTTGTATCAGTTTCAGATATTTATACATTACAGGTTCAAAGTTATGATTACTTCAAGTTAGGGTTGTTGACTAATCCAAAACTAGGCATGTGA
>ML805491.1:89406-103650 GCA_009831015.1 Picea engelmannii
TAAAACACTAGTGTACTGTGTATGTGTGTGATTGTTTATTTCTTACTGCTCATTATTGGATAATAATTCTACATTGATATAACATTTGAAGAAAAATTATTATAATTATGCTATTACTGATTCACCCCCCCTCTCAGTAATCCAACATATAAAAACTCCATTTTAGGCATGTGATATCCCGTTGGAAAGGTATTTTCGAGAACTATGCATTATTCCATCAAACTATAACTATGTCTATAGTTTAATTGTGGCAAGCCCAAAATATGTTGTTTAGGGCCCCAAAACGACCCTCGAAGTACATAAAAATGTACTGACATGAAAACTTCCAAAATAATCCAATTGGAATAGGTGGGCGGCCACGAATATCCACCTTGATGCTGTGTAGGTATTTAGGACATCCCCGAAAGTGCAAAACCCACAATTACAAAGAAATGTCCCTGTTACAGAAACGTGTTGAACTAAAAATTGTCAAGATGAGCCAGTTTGGATTTGGAACAGATGAGTGGCCACCAATATCCACCTGGATGAATCCTCATCCCTTAGGAAGCAATGGTCTCTATTGTGTTGAGTTCATGGGGAAGAGGGGAAAATGTTTTCTGAATTTGAATCTTGGTGCTTTGCATTCCTTATTGGAGAAGTTGTGCTACTTGGTCTATGGAAGGCTATCATGAACCTGTTTCTAGTGGGGTTGAATATTTTCCACCATCTTGTTGTATATGGGCTTGGTGGGGAATTGTGTAGGCACCATTGTAGGTGAATAAACAATATATAATTTCTCTTCTGCAATCTACTTCTGTTGGATAGAAGGTGGTGAGGTTGCATTGTTTGTAGTGGCCTTTTTGTACATCCCTTGAACAAATTGTGAAGAGGATGAATTTTGCAGTGTGAAGGATTACCTTGCGGCATTGTTTTGGTGGAACAATAGTCAGAACTACCTCTAGTATCTTGTAGATTTTACCCCCAAAGTAATAATGATACTATGGGGTTGATACTCATAAACAACATGATGTCTCCACATATATGGTTGGTCCAAAACAACATGATATACATCAAGAGGGGGAATATCACACAATACCTCATCCTTGAAGGGATGGATGCCATAAGACAAGTGACATTGTTGGCTGACACAAAGATCTCATCCCTAGTGAAGCCACCCGATGTTGTATGGTTGTGAGTGTGGTGTTGTTGACAACCCCAACTATTTGACGACCTCAACTAAGATGAGGTTCTTCTAGTTGCTGGTATCAACAATGAAATGAAATAGGGTCCCCTTCACCCACATATGAGAATGGAAGAGGCGCTCCCCCTCTTCAGGATCTATTGGTTCTTCTTGTTGAATTATTGTGGTCGCGATATTAGCAGTGGGGTTTGCGTCGATGATTTGTCTATTCTCAATATTTTCTGGATCAGGTTTTGAATCAGGGTTTGACTCATTGTCTTTGACCTCGACCACCAATGATCGTTTCAAGCGACATTCATCGGTGTTGTGCTAGGGGATTTTGTGGAAGTTGTACCACTTCCTAGTGTCATTCTTCATCTTTCCTTTGCCCTTCTTTTCCTGTGTCTTGAAATGGTTGTCAGGAGGTTGTTGGTTAAGATATTCTTTACCATGCTTTGGTTGTTGTAGATTTGTAGACCCAAACTCCCATTTGTTATGGTGCCTAAATTTCTGCTTGATTTTGACAACATATCGATAGGCATCTCCAACGATGAGATGTTTAGGAAATCCATTTCAATTTGGATGTACCTATGTAGAGCTCCATGGTATTTTAGAACCAGATGTCGCTCGAAGTATTTGATACCCAACTTGGTGCGCAAGGTATAGAAATTATTTGTGAACTCTGGCACCATTTGGATCTTCTCTTGCCACAGTGTGGTCCATCTCATGTACTGGTCTTCATAGTATCAACATGGTAGTATTGTTCCTTGACCGCATCCACAAAAAAATCCCAATTCGGCTTGACCCCATATATTCCATATTCCTCTGTGGAACTTTTCTCTCAGTAAGTTTCCCACCAATGTTTGACATGGGGGAGAGCCTTGAGGAGTGCGGAGGTGATCTTTTCCCTATCAGAAAAATTGTGAACATTATTTAACCATTTTTCTAAGGTATTTTCATCTATCTGACCTTTGAATACGAGAATATCAAAATTAACTTGTACCTTGAAGGGAGAGGTTCCTCCAAAGTGGTCGCTTGATGAAGATGCGTTTGTTGCTATCGATAGACCTTGAATGATGTGGGTAAAATTCTCCATCATTTCATCCCTTTGTTGCGTGAGAGCTTGCTCAAGCAACATGTTAATAGAATCTTCTGCTCCTTCGTTTTTCTTTTATGCCACCATAGATGGTTTATTGGGCGTGTGAGAGAGATTTTCCTCAAGAGAGACAAGCTCAAGACCCAACTTGTTATACTTGGACCTCGTTGGGGACATGCACTGAAAAACAATCAAGAGAAACCTGCTATGATACCACTGATCTAGATTATTTTCGGAACGAAATGAAAACAAAGATATTAGAATGAAATACACATAAAAATTGTGAAAAATAGAGAAATATAACCATACATGATTTCTATTAATGAAAGAAACGTATAAAGACTGTAAAAATACAGAGTGCAAGACTCGCTAGAATGGTGGCAGCTTTATCTTTGAGAAGAGATGTGACGGCTACACTCATTCGCAAGAAGATGAGTACAATGAGGCTATGAAGGCCTTTTTGTGATAAAACTGAATGCCGGAACCCTAGACATCCAAAAACCTAACCCTAGGAGATGAAGCACCAAAAGTCATGTGGGCCCCCGTTGGGGTAAGTTAGCACATTAACTTCCCGGGGTCGTAACTTTTGCATACGATCTCCGTTTTAGGCATGTGATAGCCCGTTGGAAATGTATTTTCGAGAAATACGCATAATGTCATAAAAATTAGACTTTTTCAATAGTTTGATTGTGGAAATCCAAAAAAATATTGTTTAGGTCCCCAAAGCAACCCTGGAAGTACAGAAAGATGTACTGACATGAAAATTTCCAAAATAGGCTAGTTGGAATAGGTGGGTGGCCACCAATATTCACCTGGATGCTATGTAGGGCTTCATAATAGCCCCAGAAGTGCAGAACTCACAATTATAAGGAAATGTTTCCGTTATAGAGAAACATGTTGAACTGAAAATTGTCAAGATGAGCGAGTTCAGATTTGGAACAGGTGGGTGGCTACCAATATCCACCTGGATCACCTTCAACCCCTCTTCTCATGAGAGAATGGACCATAGCCAAATTTTAGTATAGTATGAGAGGATCCAAGATGGAAAGTGTTAAGTATGGTAGGAATAGAACGTTAACCTTGGGAGCCCCCCCAGTAATACCCCTTTTCCCTCAGTGATGACAAAACGTGACTAAGGAAGAGAAGCTAACCACCAAGGTGAAACAAGGAAAATGAAATGATTTCCAAAACCAGTGATCCATTATCCAAATTCAACCAAATATACCCATCCACATGCCCGAAAAATTAAGCACAATACTTTGCATGAAATAAGGACTAACATACCTCATGGTGACAATAGCTTACCATCTCCCATACTCTGGGTCGCTTGAATGTGATGAGCCCTGGTTGACCTGTAGATGTAAAGGAGGGGGGTTGTTGGGATACCATCTGTGGTCATGTTGATTATCATCATGGTCATGATCATGTTCTCCATTGCGGTTCATGAGACATGATCTCCTCTAGTTACCCCTAGGCATGGGGGATAACATTTGACTCCAACATGGGTACATGTGCTCACTATAGGGTGCATGAGAACCTTAGAATCTATGGTTGTCCAAGTCTTGGAATCATGCACCCACTTCAATGGAGAACACCCTTTAGAAGTATCTGTCAATGGATGTGATCCATCGACTATCGGTGATAAATCCAAAACCATGTTGAAAATAAAATTTTCCCTAGCTCCAAATAATAAAGAAAAATATTCAATGATCAAGTGAAATTTCTTAACATGTATTCATTATGTACAAATGAAATATATATATATATATATATATATATATATATATATATATATATATATATATATATATACTACACTAGCAAGAATGCATGATGCAACATATATACAAATGAAATGCAAGATGCAAATGCCCTAACCTACCTACTCTAATCTATGCCACAAGGTTAGGTCTCGTATGAGAAATAGGGTTTAATAAGGATTTCATTAAGGGGTAACGATAGTTTATCCCCTTCAAGTGTAGCCATGTTAAATGAGTTGAGACCAACTTCCCTCACAATCCGGTAGTGTCCAGTCCACAAACTATCAAACCTCTTATGCATTCCTAAATTCTTTATTATTTTGTCCCACAATAGTACTTTGTCTCCTTCTTTAAACATCCTCTCTTTTTCTTTGTGATCAAACATTCCATTAATCTTCTTTTGGTTGCATGCCATTTGATCCAAAACAATCCTCCTATATTCATCTAGTTCTATCAATTGGTCAATTCTTTCTTGCAAAGCCTCGCCTTCAATGATGTACCATTGTGCAAAACAGAGGGTAGGAATATCGAGGTTGATGGACAATTTGGATTCTAATCCATATACTAGCTCAAACAAGGTTTTTCTTGTGGAAGTCTTGGTCATGATGTGGTCTTCCTGTTAGCACATAGAATTGTAGGGGTAAAAAAGAGTCACTTTGGTTTGGTTTTAAAGAGTCATAAGGTTTATAGGTCATAGGTTTTGAGTATTTAGGTCGTGGTCATAAAATTAGGTTTTGTTTTAAATAAGTGGAGTTTGGTTCAAACTTGTTTTAAGAGTCTTGAAGTAATGTAATTAGACATCATGACAAGGTAAATAAAGTCCCTATGAGTCACACCTTACATCATTACCTTGACATGTCACACCTCCAACTTGTACACAAGTTTCTCCTTGTCACCATCCATCCATTTTAATGTCAAATCAGAGTCAATTGTATGTGTTGTCAACTCACTAGGAGAGTTGACAATGTACTCTACGTACCTCATGCATTAATTTATCATCATTGCAGTTAACGTATCATGTAAAATATGATTTTATTGTTTTTAGATCCTACATTTAACCACTTATTCAAGGATTATTTCATAATATCTACTGACAATTTCCTCAAAGTGTGCAAAATCTGTTTGAACTTGGTACTACAAACTGGCACTGCCAACTAGCACCACGAACTGTCTGAAGAGGAGAGTTGGAGCTTGGATAACTTGCAAATGTATTAGTTCAAATTCACATATATCAACATCAATATTAGTTTTAACATGAAATCCTTGAGGGTCTACATGTTTTTTATAGGTTGAGAGAAGGTTTTATGTTGGTTTATGTATCGGCGTTGGGAACTGTCCTAATCTAGTGCTGTGAACATGGCGCTATGAACCCTCTATTCCAACACTGCTGAAACCTTCATCCTCTACATATTTAAAAGCTCAGTTTTGAGAGAGTGATCTGCACACATATCTAATTTGAAATGTATGGTTGGTCATTTGTTGAAGAAATCTTAAGTTGCACACATCATCAATGCTGCTAACTGATATTTGTACCGATAAAAAACCTTGTTTTAGCAGAAAATTCACATGTCTCTGTTTTATTATATATCTCAGTTGTTGTTCCTTATTCCTCATGTTGGAAGAGTGTCTTCTCTCATACCTCAATGTGTATAGAGTGAGGTATATAAAATCTTTGGAGAAAGTCATCCTTTTGAAAAAAATTCAGTCATTAAAACCCAAATTTCATGTGTCATGCATTTTACAACATTTTTGGTTATGGCTATGTTTTGTAAGCCATGATTATCAGTTTGGGTGCTTTCCTTTAATCAATATTATTAATATTATGATGTTTCCAACATTTTTTGACGCTTGATACAGTTTTGGGATGTTAAATACTTTGGAAAAAGTTAAAAAGGATGTTACAGGAAAGTTCACAACACTTGACGTTGCGAACTGACAATTTATGACAGTTTGTAAGCATTAACAAATAGTAGAGGATTGTTTTGATAAAAAAATTTGAATGCCAATCTGGGTTACTATGAAATTTTGTGTGGAGGAAAAAGATGATGTTTTTTACTTTCTTACAAAACATCATCCTGACATAGTTCATTTTTTGGGAGAAAAGACAAAATCATCACCTACAAGAAAGTTCACAACACACACTGTCATAGGCGTTGCGAACTTTAACAATATGAAAAATTAGAGCTATCGGAAGGCTTCCAACTGTTAGGGAAGGATCAAATGGTATCCTAGGATTTATTTGGACATGAGGGACATGTGTTCCATCTCTAGATCAAGTAACATGACCTATTTGAAAAGGCATTTATCTGAATAGACAAGATCCCCAAAAATAGGAATTTGTTAGTTTTTTGTTGGAATTTTTTGTAACAAGACTCCTTAATGGAAGAGGATCCTATGTAGCTCCTTGGTTTCTACCTCCTTAGGTTATATAGAGATGATTCACTATATATGGAAGTGGATTTTGATAAGGAAGGGGTTGGAGTGATAGGACAAAGGATGTTACTATTTTGTAAACTCTCAAACTATGTATATCCAAATGGAGGATTCTTGTGTAGTCAAAGATCAACTTGTGCTCCTTTATTTGTCCATTTTCTTTATCTTTTGCTCTAATGGAATAATTATTGATAAAGGATTTATCAACAACGTTTTTAGCAGAGTTATGCAATGGATGATTTACTTTGTATTTTGTAAAGCATTTCTTCTTGGAGCAAATATTTATTTCTTGATTAGAAGGATCCTAATTAATGAAATTTTAACCATATGAATGTGTCAATCAAGCCTGATGTGAAATTGAATGTTCATCTCGATGTTTTTCTGCATTTTATTCTAATCATCTTTCAAAACATGTGTTGGTTGGAGATTATACTAGCCCTTCTTGCTGGAATATAGTCTTTGGAATTTCGTGCATTAGATGAAGCTTTAAACCTTATCAGTTCAATCCATTTTTTAATATAATCACTCATCTAACTCTAAACATTCTGATGGGTACTAGGATTACACTTACATCAGTCTAAGTGTGACTCTCAGTGCTAAAACTTCCCATAGAGCATACTTGATCTTACTATCCCAAGCCTTATTGTTTTCTCCTACGATCTTATTGACAATATTCATTAGATTCTTATTACTTGACTCTACCAATCCATTAACTTGGGATAGTAGTTGGAAGAGTGAGACATGACAATCCCATACTTGAATAAAAACTCTACTAAAGAAAGGGAGCTAAAGGCCTTCGCATTGTCGTTAGTAATCTTAGTAGGGGAAATAAACCTTGTTATTATTCTATCCTCGAGAAAACCCATAATGAATTTCTCGGTTTCCTTTTTCATTGTGATGGCCTCTACCCACCTAGTGAAATAGTATATAGCAATCAAAACCTAATGATATCCATTACCGTATTTATCCTTGAATTCACCAATGAATTCTAAACCCCATTGCTGAAAAGGGGCCTCAACAATAACTTCCTTCAAAGGTAGCGCATGAAGTCATTTTTTTCCTCTGAAGAACTGACAAGGTTGGAAAGACATGACATAATGATGGGTATTAGTGAACAATGTAGGCCAATAATATCATTCCCTTATAATCTTATGGGTGGTGGTATGGGAGAATAAGTGACCACCGCAGTATCCTGAATGGAGTTCCTGAATCAATCGACCATCTTCATATTTGTTCACACATATAAGGATGATTCCATCAGGGTTATTCGAACCTAGGCTATCTTGGGTCAAACAATACCCCATGGCCTTTAGTTTTAATGCTCTCTTCTTGTGGTCTACTAAGTGGTCAGTGCATGAAATATTATTTAGGTAGTGGATAATGTCTGCATACCACTCATCATGTTCAAGTTCGATCATTATCACTTGACTTGTTCATTTACCCCCATCTGTATGGCTTCTTCATTGATTTTAGTCAAAACATGGGCCAATCCTTGACCCTTGATAATATTAGTGGGTTTTATCTCTAAGTCATATTCTTGAATTTTGGACACACACTTTCCCCTGGTCCCAAGGAAATATTGCTAAGAAATAACATCTTTGACAATAGGGTAGAGCACATAAGTTTTGATCTTTTTGTATCTGACATAACTTCTAAAGTGCTTAAGGGACTTAACGAGGGCATATTCTTGTTTCTCAATGATTGAGTAATTCAATTCAACATCCCTAATGGTTTTTCTCATGAAGACGATGGGTTTATCATAGTCGTCCTTGTTCTTTTGTAATAACACTCTGAATATAGTGTCTTGAGAGAAAAACGAGAAAATTCTAAAGTCACAAGAGTAGTCGAGGCTAGTCAATACTAGTGCCTTAGTGATTGCTTCCTTAATGTCTTCAAAGGACCTTAAACTATTGCTATCCCACCTAAAAGAAACATATTTATTTAATAGGGCGTTCATTGGCTTGACCTTCTCAACAAAGATTGGGATGAACTATCTTATGAAGTTGATTTTCCAAAAGAACGATTGTAGAGATTTCTTGTTGGTAAGTGGTCATATGTTCCTTATAGACTCAACTCTTTCAGGGTCGACTGGAGATACCCTCTTCTGAGACCACATGTTCTAACAACTTCACTTTATCGATACCAACTATTGACTTCTTAGGGTTGAGGGAGATGCCATATTCCTACAACGCTCGAATATCGTCCTAAGGTGTGAGATATATGCATTCCTTTCCTTAGATAAAACTGTCAAGTCATTTTGGCATATCTCTATGACATTTTCTATTAGATCCCTAAAGGAAAAATCCATTTCTCTTTGAAAATTAGATCCGACATTCATGAGACTGAAAGGCATTTTCAAGTACATGAAGGCCCCCCAAGGAGTGGTGAATGCGGTCTTAAGTTTATCCTCCCTTTTGAATAAAACTTAGTTGTAGCCCAAAAAACCATCTAACATGGAAATCATTCTAGCGCCAGTAACTCTTTGTAGGAGATGTTTCATATTCGAGAGAGGGTAATTATCCTTCAATGATTATTGATTGAAGTTCATAAATTCAACAAATAGTCTGATGTCTCCATTATTTTTCTGAACCACCACTAAGTTCGACATCCAAGAGGAATACTTGATGGGAACTATGATCCCAACATCAACCATATTATGAAGTTATTTCTATATTTGGGGCACTATCTTAGGCTTTATATGTCTCAACTTCTGGTTGAATAGTTTGTCTCCTTCTACAAGAGGGATGGCATATTGAATCACATCATTCTTATAGGATTTTAGGTCATCGTATGTCCAAGTGAATATGTCCTTATATTGGAAAATTAGGTCTATTATACCATGTCTTTCAACCTTAGTGGTATACTGGGATACAATAATTTCCTCTGTGGGTCTGGTATTGAGAGGAAATTATCCTATCAAGGCATCAAACCTAGCGTTGAATTACCTTATAGACTCTTGTTCATAATTATAAATCTTGTGAAACTAGGAGAAAATGAAATCTTGATCTTTTCCATTGCCCCATTTCTTCATGAAAGTTATTTTGAAATCCTCCCATATTCTAATACTCTTTCTTGGGAGGTTGTCATACCATGCCCTAACTTTTCCTACCAATGAGGTAGAGAAGATCCTCATGATTACGATTGAGTGTAGGTATTTAGCTTCATAGAACCATACTCATTATAGAACCTACTCAAGTGATAATTGACCTTGGTATAATCACTACCAGAGAATTTTGATAGCCAAGAATTAGCACCCTTAGGAATGTCATGGGAAAACCACATATCCTACTCATGTTCAAAGATCTGAACACATTGTTTTGTTGGATTCCCATTTTGCAGGAGCCATGGGGGAAATGAGATTATAATGATATCCAGTATGGTTTTCCATTAATGATCAACTGGAATGAAATCCTAAGGAGCCTGTCGATATAATCAAAGGTACGGGGAAGTGAAACTATAGGTTCATGTGTTTTCTAATGCAATACTACTCAAGTGGGTAACAACATGGGTCACACAAAATTCCAACAGATAGATATGTAATATCTAGGTAACCCCCTGAACTCACATGTGTCCTTGCATGTATTGATACCAAATCGCAGTTTTAAATGCTCAATGACAACTCCCTGTTGTTATTTATAGGCGTTGAGTGTACGTCTCTATCCTAGGTCACCAAGGGTTTTTAGTGTACCTCTTTGAACTTTGTGGAGTCACCAGATGATCCTTTAAAGGACATCATCAAAGGAAGGTGAGGGAAATTCCTTAAGTGGAGTCGCCAGGTAAACTGTAAGATAAGGGATTTGGGAAATTTTTACCAAAGATGTGTCGTTGAGGAGAATGACTCAATCCTCCCTAAAAGCAATGCCAAAATGTTATCACAAGATTTGTACTAATGCAAATATCTCAACAAGATCCCCAAATATTGTGTAAGTATCGAGGAACCTACCATTGTCACCTTAGTAAGAACTTCCCTTGTTTTAGTGATGGAAGAGGTCCACCACAAGGGAGTCTTCCTTGGTGACCCCAATGGATCAAATAACAAGTATAGTAGCCAAGGCTACTGGCCCCTGTCTTGATCACTGAATGATTGGTCTAGGTCAAGGAAGTTGAAGAGGTATGAAGTTGTTTGAGTACTTACCTGGAACAAGAACAGTTTGCAACATATATGTAACAATTTCCAAGATAAATTATGCAAGAAAAACCTCTTATGAAACTATATAATATAAGTTTCAAATGGATGATACAAATTTGCAACAATAAACAATTATATGACAACAATAAATGAGTTGTAACAAGAACAAATCTTAGTGATCATAAATGCAACTGGCCATGAAAACTTAACATTCATCAACTAGAATATTATCCAATGTTAGATGCTACTTTTGAATGAGTTAAGCCACCTTTACATGAGTGTATGCATCAAATTAGAGTGTTTTTAGATGTCCATAGAAAACTTCTTATAACAACAACAAAAAATTTAGTGAGTTTTCCAATGTTAGTAAAGTTAGTAGAGAGCTTGAGAGTTTTAAAATATAGTGTTTATCAATTGGTTCGCAAAGAGAATAAATTATTAGATCAATTCCTTTTAGGGTATGGAGACTTCTAAATGAAACTAAGCTTGAATAGTGGCCTACTTGAAACCAAGAGGTAGGATTCAAACCCTAAGGGAAATCGTCCAAGATCCAAGGCCAATGTCCAAGATTTGGGGAGATGCATTTCATTTCTACATTGTCTCCTACTATTTGTTACTGCAATGTACCTAATATTGGTGTAAAATAAGTTATGGGGTACTCTGTGCAGGATGTGGGGATTCCATCTTGTCTGTGTGCTAAAATGATTGGATCTACTTAAAACAAGGCCATCTGTCCATCATCTAGGATTCTAAGGATGTGAGATCCAATATCTAAAGGTGGTGAGTCACTATATGACCCAATTCTCTCCATCACATGTGCCCATGCATTGAAATAAAGACACAACGTCTTGGGTACAAGCCCAAAACATCCCTCAAAGAACCGTGTCAGGGCCATCCAAAAAAAATCAAAGTGTAAAACATGGTAAGCCAAAGTTCATAAGAAAAATTAGTCCTTAAGCCATGTGAAGTAAGTTGAAACTTAAGATATAATCCATGTGAAGTAAGTTAGAACTTAAGATATAAGACATGTAAGGTAATTCACCTCAGTATCCCCTTCACGCATCACACCAGTTCAGGACCCCTTGTGAGTTACCAAGTTTAAGTATAGGAGGGTGTTCATCTAACCCTATTAGGTGTGCCACTTAGACAGGAAATAAAATAACCTAGGTAGAGGGATAGGTCCTGAGAGTGACAGAGAAAGTAAAAACCCACCAAGAGTAAGTGTGAAAGTGATATGGTTTTAGGATTACTTCATGGCTTATGGTATTTAATACATCTCTATGAGATCCTTTGTGGAGGGTGCGCTTTCTCTTGAGTTACCCCATATTTATGTGTTATTTTTTCCAATTCCCCTTATTGCATTTTTCTTAGTCCTAATTTATTATGTATTTTCAAGTCCCCTTTGTAAGGTTTCAATCCATTAACATTGCATTTTTTGGACCGGGGTGAGCACTGAAAGAGTAGAGCTCAAGCTTGGATTGATGTTTTTCAGTTCTCCTTGCTATATTAGTTTCTTTCTTTAGCATCAATTTCTTATTTTTTTATTAACAACTGCAAAAAAACCTATGGGCCTTCAACCCCTCTTCTCACGAGAGAATGGACAATAGTTGAAGTTTAGTATAGTATGAGAGGATATAGGATGGAAAGTGTTAATTTTGGTAGGAATGAAACATTAACCTTGGGAGGCCCCCCCTATTGGGGAATAGAGTGGAACATGATATGAAACAGAAGATGGAGTACTGCAGATAATCGAAGAGGAATAATTTTTTTCAAAAGGGTGGTGTCTAAAGACACCGTTACAACACTTAAGAAGAGAACACTATGATTAGAACATCAAACTGCATGTTTCACATATTGATTTCATGATCAGTTGCATAATACCAAATTACATGATTGACAATGACCAAGGTGGTCTCTTTTTATAGCCTCAATATCTAACTGATTTCCATAGAATTGGGAATATATTATCCACAAGTAATCGTCGATAGTTAAATTTGACTACGCAAAATCCACTCTATCGAGTCGGATCGACAGGACTCAACCCAACCATCTATGCATACAAATTGTAGTTGATTTCTCAGCTGGTTGATCAAATGCCCGACTATCTTCGACTTCTAGTCGATTGCCCGATTGACAAGCACGTGACTACTCAACCAACTGGTGTGGTGTGCTAGTCGATCACCCAACCAAATCTATCCAGATGTAGGTCAAACTCTCGACTGAATGAACCCAATAGATGTGTGATGAACCATAAATTATTGATGTTACAACACCCCCCCATGAGCACACAACTCTAAAGATTCAAGAGGTGAAATTACATCACTATAACACCCCCTCATAATTGCAGCTTCTTAAAGCCCAATAATCATGCAAATATTGATAAATATGGCTTCAACTAAAGGTTTAGTGAATATATAATCAACTTGATATTCTATTCTGCAATATTCAAGAGATACAACATTCTTATGAACCAACTGTCTCAAGTAGTGCACTTGGAGCTCAACATGCTTCATCTAACTATGAACAACATGATTGTTAGCAACTTCTATGGAACTTTGGTTATCATAGTATAGTGTAGTAGAGGATTGAGTAGGAAGGCCAAGTTCTCTCAAAATTTGGTGAATCCATACGACTTTAGTACCTTCTTGAACAACGCCACAATATTCTTCTTTTGTAGTCGACAATGAGACTACCTTCTGTTTATTGCATGACCACACCAAAGGTCCATTGCTATAGAGAAACACATAGATAGAAGTGGAATTCTGATCATCACTATCACCAACCTAGTCAAAGTTGGCGTATCCAAATGGTGAATTTGAACTACATAAATAATGGATACCAAAATGAGTTGTACCCTTTAGATAACAATTTTTTTTTTACTACTTTCCAATGGATTTATTTGTTGATTAATTTTGGTTGTCATTGATGTCAACCCTTATGGTGAAAGACCTCACGGGAAGACACTTTGCGGATTGAGTTATCCTAGAAGTATGGTTAGAGAACCCATGCTTATTTGTGGAATAATGAGAGGAAGTTCAGTGATTTTGTTAGTGAAACTATCCTATATCAATACTGATTTTCATGCCATTTCTGGTGGTATGTGGAACGTCACATAACTCCTCATGGTTAGAGTGTTATGGCCATGAGAAGCTGGAGAACCCAGGTTTGGGTAATGGAACCAAGTTTGTTTGATGGATAATGGTACGAGTTTTGATATATTTGCAGGTAATACTATTTTATATGGATAGTACATGTCATGCCATTTTTGGTGGTATGTGGAACGTCACATAACTCCTCACGGTTTGAGAGTTATGGCCTTACGAAGTTGGAGAACCCTCATATGTCATCTAGAAGCCCCAAAAGGTCAAAGTAGTCAAAGTGGTTTAAGATATTTTAGAAGGTAAATAATAAAGTGAAGTGATGAGTGTACTATAATTCAAAATAAATTATTTAAATAATAAATTTAATGGAGAAATTAGAAGTGGGTTAACCCTAAAATAAGGAAATTGGGCAAAGTGACCTAAAAGATGTTTTTAAGGAAGCTACTTGGCGAGTATGATGATGATGATGATGATTAACGTCCCCTAAGACCGAATTGGTCTATCAGACCTAAAGATGGTAAGTGATTACTTGTGATTCTTTAGAATTTTGTTTCTGTGCTCGAAAA
>ML805491.1:112452-123696 GCA_009831015.1 Picea engelmannii
TCCATAATTAAGCATGGGTTCTCTTACTCCACAAAACGTCTTCCCGTGAGGGCTTTCACCATAAGGGGACCACTTTGGAGTTCATCCATATTTACTTCTTATCAACCATGACAAAACAATAATGAGTCATATTTACATCGAACACTATTGGGTCCATAACCCAAAACTTTGTGCTACAGGTCTTTTTTCAAGGGTTGACATCAATGACAACCAACCTTAATCAACAAATCTAAGAGAAAGTGATTTTCATCTTCAACATTCTTAGTGTCACAAAGGTGACACACTCTTTCATCCCATGGCGTTTTAGGAATTGACCAATGCCCAGTTTCACTATGGAGCTCATGAGAATTTGTTCTTATCTTAACAATACTTATTTTTTTCTTTACACTTGGCAAAATAGATAGATAATTTTGATCTTCTAGATTAGGGTTGATTACATCTTTATAATACCTTAACCTTAATTTTCTTTTTTCCTCTAACTCTTTATCACACCACATTTTCTCCTTAAATTTTGATTTGACGTTTTTTTAATAGTATCTCTATTCTGCAAAATGGTTTCTTCCATGACTCCCCAATAGTTTAGCCAAGACCGGGCGTCTTTATGCCATCCTCGCTTGAGTCGATGGTGGTTAGAACTTGAATTTGAAGCAATTTTAGGTAGCCTCTTGTCTTCCATGTTGTTTAACTTGTTCTTATACATTAGGTATCTAGTCATAGACATGCTCTCAATGGGGGAGAGGCTTGTTTCTAAGAGGAGGATGGGATAGGGCGTATTTCCTTTAATTTTGAGATTATAGGTTATACAATTCTTTTGTATTTTCTCTATCTTTCTCCAGGATTCACGAGAGATACTACAACCCCATACTTCACATCCATAAATAATAATAGGTGTAACAAGAGTCTCAAAGAGGAGTTTCTTCTTATCCCAACTCCAAAGATTAACTGATTTACAATTGTTTTCAAGCCCATAATAAGGTTTCCATCCCCCAATAATCCTTTTCTCAATGCTCTAATTCCAATTGAGCTTTTGGTGAATATCAATTCCAATATATTTGTATGAAGTCACTCCCTCCAAGTTGTTGTTGTCATATACAAAGGTATCAGAAGGGATCTTATTTGATTTAATAATCATGGCCTTAGTCTTATCAGTATTAACAGTCATACCCATATTGGAGCAAAAATCCTTGAGAATTCTTAGTTGGTTTTCAAGATCATGGGGACTCCTTGCCATAAGAACGATATCATCGGCATAAAGAAGAAGATTGATGACTATACCAGTGAGAATAGGGCCGACAAAACCTACTTTTTCCAAGCATTCTTCTAACTTGTCAATGTATATGCCAAAAAAGGGCAGGGGACAAGGGGCAACCTTGTTTGACTCCGATATTGCAATTAATTTCTTTTGAAAATCCCTCAGTGTTTTTAAACTTAGCAATAACTTTCTCATACATCCTTATTGCAGCAACCCTCAACTCGAGAGGCACTTTTATCTCTTCCAACCTATTCTAAAGGTTTTTCCTAGGAACCATGTCAAAAGCTTTTCTAAAGTCAACAAAACAACAAAAAAGATTGGTTTTAGTATTGCGGAACTCCTTTGCAATGATCCTAAAGGTAACAACATGGTCCACAGTTAAATGATATCTCTTAAACCTAGCCTGGGCTTTATCTCTTTTACCGTGACTTTCTAGCCAAAGGATAATCTTCTTTTCCAAAATAATTCCATAAAGCTTGGCTAAAATTGGGCTAATCATAATGGTCCTATAATTAGAGGGAATGATTCTATCCCCATTTTTAAAAATAGGAACAATGAGGCTTTGCGTCCAAGGTTTAGGGAAGCCCTGCTTGACTGCTAAATTGAAGAGCTTGTGTATGTGAGGGATAAGGATTGGCCCTCCGATTTTAAAAATTTCAGCTTGGTATCCTTCAATGTCCTTAGCTTTCCCATTTGCAAGTTGCTTAACCCCGAACTCTATGTCATCTAAAGAAAAAAATTCTTCCTTTGTAGGGACAATAGGAATGGTTTCCATGGCATTAGGGAACTCGTAAATACTTTTAAGGTAGGAATTCCAGTCCCTTAAGGGGATCCTATTATTTTCTTTAGTATTGCAATTTAGAATTTGGCTCCATAACTTCTTAGGATCCAACTTGTATAGTTGTGAAAGTTGCTCTTGTCTTTTATTGATATATTATCTTTTTTTCCTTTTAATTAGGGCTTTGTTTGTATTGATCTTATCGAGTTTTAAGGACTCAACAGAAGCATCCCTAATGGCTTTCCTAGCAATTTTACATTCTTTATCATACCAAGGGTTGGTTGTTCTATTATTCTTTTTATAGGACACCTTGAAAGAGAACTTATTAATAGAAGTGGAAAGGGTAGTTGTAAAATTATGATAGAGTTCTTCAATGTTGTCCTTATAAGTTAGGAGGTTTAATTTACTATTTAAATCCTTTAAGAAACTGTCAACTTTACTTTTGTCAAAGCGCAAATTCCTTTGATTATCGGAATTCTCTTCAATGGTGCTCCTATGCATGGAAAATTTTAGAGTTAGGGTTAAAGGTTTATGATCAGAGTTTGGCTCATGGTCATTTAAAAGGTCAAAAGTTTCTATTTGGTTGGAAATGGGGATATCATATATCACACAATCTACAACACTACTACCTAGCCCATGAATACAAGTCATCTTGTTGGAGTTTGGCCACTTCATTACTCCATTGCAAATGATTAGGTCTTGAGAGTTGCAGAGCTTGACCAAATCAGTACCAAACAAATTTTCAATTAGGTCTTCAGATCTATTTTTGTAGCTATTAGATAAAACAAGGTCCTCATCTAGCCATACAGGATTATGGTTGGAGTCATTACTTAAAAGAGTACCTTGTTTAGTTGCAGTCCTAGCATTAAAGTCTCCTAGCAGGAGGATATTACCTTCATTTTTCAAATTATAAATATCTTGTTCTAAATTATTATAGAGACAATTTTTATCTAGATTATTTTTCTTATAAAAAGTAGAATTAATAGGTGCAAAATAACAAATTGGTATATACATCTTCTTAGCATTGGTGTCTGAAATTTCTATCCAAATGTATTGATTAAGAGGGTCAATCTTATGAAGTTGAATGTGAGGAGAAATGATCTTTCTAATATAACAAGCTATGCCTCCTATCCCTCTACAGTGGGATTTTTTGTTCCATGCCAACCACAAGACAAATCCTTCCATGTTAGGTACCTTAGAGTCCTCATGCTCCCAAGTTTCAACTAGACAGATAATATCAATATCACTCGGGATCCAACTTATCATAGGACCTTTGCGCCATGGAAAGCCACAATAATTCCAAAAAAGGATCCCGAGTGTCCCAAATTCCTATTTATTATTATCCTTCTGGTCTCTATCCCTAACAATATCTTTTCGATTTCTAATTATTTCTCATTTGCCTTCTTTCCTGGCTTCTTTTACCTTTTGAACTTCCTTCCTTAATTCAGCTTGGTATTCGAGAATGAGATCTTCATTTATAAATATTTCTAACCCTTTTAAGCTCAGAGATTTACTAAGTAAGCTATATTTATGGTCATTACAACTTACTTTGACACATATCAACCTATCTTTATGATCAATTATTTTTCCTAGCCTCTTTGCTTCTAAGATGTAAGTTGTATCAATTTGTGATTTATTTTTTAATTCTTCTTTTACTATTGCTAGCATATCCTCCTATTGTTGTTATTTTATACCAAAAATTACGAGGTTCAAGGCTCTTTTGTTACGCTCATGGTTGAGTTCGATTAGCTTATTCATTTCCTCTTTGATGGGTTTGATATCCAAGTTGTTTTCTGTATTATTGAGGGTCAAATTGTTGGTTAGTTTTTCTTCTAGCTCTTTAATCCTATCTCTTCTTCTTGTGTTGATTGTTTATGTTTTTCCATTTCTTGAATTCTATCCTTCATTGTCTGCAATTCACTCTTGAACCCTAAGAATCTATCCTCTATTTGAGTTTGAATGGTATCTTTAATTTTTTTATCAATCATTGCTTCTAACTCTATTTGGAGTTTTACGTCTCTTTCTTCACTCCTTTTTTCTAATGTTTCTAATTCTATTTGAATTTTGGCATCTCTCTCTTCCCTTCTTTTTTCTAATGATTCCATATAATCGTAAAGGATTTCTAGGGTTATTTTGGTGGCCTCCCCTTGTTAGGCTGAGTTTTTGGAATAGGTGGTGGAGTGTTCATATTGAAAAGAAGAGAAAAAAGATGTAACAATTATTATTATGGACTGACTTTGTCTCTCAAATCAACTTTTACTTATGAAACTTAAAATAAATAATAAATAAAATATATTTAAATCTATTTACTTAAAATTAGAATTGAATCAAAGTAAAAAGTGACTCACCTCATTTAAGATGTCCAATTGCTCAACTCGTTGAAGAAGCCAAAAATAATTTCAGAAAACCACAGAGAAGTCCGGAGAAACCTAGGTAAAAAAGGTAAAAACATAAGAGAAGTATTATTCCCATTCAAAACCCCAGATATATAATCTTAGAAATAAAATATCTCCTTAAAAAAAAAAAAAAAGTAGTATTATTCCTGTTCAAAACCATAGAGATATAATTTCAAAACCGTAGAGTAATATTCCCGTTCAAAACCATGGAGAAATATTATTCTCGTTCCCACAAAGAAATAAATTTAAAACCCTAGAGAAGTAGTATTCCCGTTCAAATTATTCTCGTTCAAAACCGCAGAGAAATAATTTCAAAACCACAAAGAAGTAGTATTCCCGTTCAAAACCGCGGAGAAATATTATTCCCGTATAAATAAGAGGCAAGGCTCTCTCATTTTACATCACACTTGAGCATATTGAAAATATATAGGTGTCTGAGGTAAAAAAAGGATATCTAAGCCGAATTTCAGAGGGAAGGTGAAGAAAATAAGACCGGAATTCAAGGGAGGATAAATTCTTTTGATAATGCTTTCTAAGGTATGTTATTTACAGGTCATCTCACCATTTTTGCAATAACTTTTTTATAGAATGATTTAGACTGTGAAATTGATATTCCATTGAAGAAACATATCCAAGTATTTGTGGTAAAAAATTCAGCTTGTGGGTCGTTGTATTTTTGGAGTTACACTCCATGGAAAATAGGGTTTGTGGCTAGTCCTAAAACTAGTCTAAAACAAGTGTTTTGGGTAAAAACGTCATAACTTCTTTATAAAATATCCAACTTCAGTAAGAAAAAATGTGTTGGTTATAGTACAATATTTAGTATGTTGTGTAACAATTTCATACCGATTCAACAAATATTTCGTGCGGGGCACGCTCTACAAGGTCGCTCTCTAGAATAAGCTAGAATTCAACAAGGTATGCCATTTTTTCTATAACTCCTTTTCTGAGAGGTTCCAAGTAGTGACACCTGGAATAATTGCATAAAACACACTAAAGAACATTGTGTATCAGTTTCAGATCTTTATTCATTACAGGTACAAAGTTATGATTATTTCAAGTTAGGGTTGTTGACTAATACAAAACTAGTCATGTGAGACTAAAGAAAAGTTTGATGAAAATGCTAGTCTCTTGTTGTTAAAGTTAAGGAAGGTTTACAGGTATGTGATCATATACACTAGGTATGTTACAGAGTTACAAATCATATTTGGATGATGAAATTGATGAGGGATTTTGGTTAAGGTCGCTTGGTATAGGTTGGTGCATGGTTGATGCACTTGTTTATGGTACATGTTAATTACAGGTCGAGGTACATATTGATGCATGGTTCAAGTTTATTGGTATAGGTTTACAATGATATATGTCACAGTGATAGTGTGACAGTGGTTCCATCATTTTACTTCTACTTCAGGGCAGTTGGACGGGGCAATGACAGGTGGTTGTAGCCACCTTCCGGTTGTAGCCAGAGAACATAGGGGGTTGTAGCCTCCTTCTGGTTGTAGCCAGAGACACGGGGAGTTGGAACTTACCTTAGGTTGTAGCCTGAGAAACTAGGGGGTTGGAGCTTCCTTCTAGTTGCAGCTGGAAAACAAAGGAATTTGGTGCTTCCAATGAATGTAATTCTTCAAGACATAATAAAAAACATTCTGTGGTTTTCTCCTGCTTTGGGTTTCCATGTAAAACAATTGTCTATTGTGTATGTGTATGATTGTTTATTTGTTCATTGCTCATTATTGGATGATAATTCTACTTTGATATAACACTTGAATTTTTTGGTTAAAAAGGATTACAATTTCTCTATTATTGATTCACCACCCCCTCTCAGTAATCCAACAATTGGTATCAGAGAAGGTTCCTTTAGAAATTAGTTTAACCACTGAAAGGTAGATCATGGAGAGAAAAAACTTGTATAAAAATGGAATACCACAGTTTGATGGACATAAATATGTTTTTTGGAGCATAAGGATGAAGACATATATACATGCAAAGGGATTTGAAATTTAGCAATCAATTGCAGATGGATACACAACACCAACAGTTCCACCCACAAATGACAAAGCAGTGAAACTTGGTCAAAATAATTCCAAAGCCACAAATGCACTTCTTAATGGTTTCAGTGAAACGATATTCACCAAAGTTGCACATTGTAAATCCGCTAAAGAGATTTGGGACAAGCTTCAAAATATTTATGAAGGAGATTCAAAAGTCAAAGCAACAAAGCTTCAAACTTACAAAGGTTAGTTCAAACAACTAAAGATGAAATAAGATGAAAATATTGCAGCCTGTTTCTTACGAGTCGATGAAATAGTGAATGCAATCATAGGATTGGGAGAAGAAATCGAAGAACCTGTAATTGTTCAAAATGTACTAAGATCTCTTCCTATGAGATTTGACCCTAAGATATCAACACTAGAAGAAATATTAGATCTAAACTCAATAAGCATGAAAAAACTGCATGGAATCTTCACAGCATTTGAAATGAGAACTGAACAAGAAAATCCATATGTAAAAGAAACAACCTTCAAAGCATCCAAAAGATCAAAGAAAAAGGAAAAGCAACAAGAATAACATAGCAACAACAGTGACGTCTCAGAAGATGATGAAGAAGTGGCCAAATTCGTCAAAATACTAAACAAGGGAACCAACGGTAGGTATAGAGGTAAGCTTCCTTTAATTTGTTTTAATTGTGATGGTATTGGTCATTTTGCTAACAAATGTCCTCATAAGAAAAATAGAAATGATGAAGGTTACTCAAAAGACAAACAAACATATAAAGGAAAAATAACTACAAAGAAAGTTTTCAAGAAAATCTTATGCACCAAAGAAGACATCTCATCATCAGATGAAGATGAATTCAGTGACAGTGAGATAGGAAGAGTTATATTCATGGAAGTAGAAGACTCTGATAAATAAAACTTCAAAGAAGAATATGAATAAGCCGAAGAAGAATATGAAGAATTCGAAGAATAAATTGAAGAGGCAGAAGTTGACTACCGAGAAGAATTGATGTGTGCCATAGAAGTTATCAGAAGAGAAAAGAAGAAAAACAAGAAACTACAAGTAGAACTAGACAAGAAATAAGACACTCAAGAACTAGAACAAATGATCACAAATTTGAAGGTTCAAATAGAAGAAGATAAAAGAATTGAAGAAGCACTCAAAGAACAACTAGAAGAAAATGACATAAACATTGGAAATTTGGAAGCAGAGATTGTCACATTAAGAAAGGATATTCAAAAGAAAAATATGCAGAATAGCTCAAAAGTTTTGGACGACATTATCAACAATCAAAAATCTCATCTTGACAAGTCTGGACTTGGATACAATCAGACAGAAAAGGGATCAAGCTCCAAAACAACAGAGCAAGAAACATATCCAAAAAGGTATGCATAAACAATCAAAGGGGATAGGAAGATATACAAGGAAGATTACATGGACACTCGTCCATCGAAAATATTTAGATTTGAAAATCAACAACAGACAGATAGGCCTCAAGAAGAAGAAGGATTCATAAGAGCACCTCCTTTCAAAAGATCTTCAACTCCCAGGTATCAAACTATATTTTTTGGTCTATGTTATGCATGTAATAATTTTGGACATAAAGATGTGAATTGCAGAGCTAACAACATGAACATAAACAACTTTTAAAGTCACACACAAAATGGTTATCCAAGAAGGCCTAGTGAAACACAGAGAATAAGTTACAACAGGTTCGAATCTTTGAGTATTGAAGTGGAATGTTAGAAATGTAACAAATTTGGACACATGGCCAAAGATTGCAGAATGATAGTCCCTCCTAGAGAACCAGACAAAATAACAACAATCACAGACATGAACCTCATAATAGGACATGGATAAGAAAGCAGAATCAATATAGAAATGAAGAATGCACACTCTCTCTACAAGCTAAGAAGAGGAAATGTTGTTGGTATGTTGACAATGGATGTTCAAAACACATGACATGTGATAGAGACAAGTTTCTTACATTAAGAAAGAAAAGAGATGGATCAGTCTCCTTCGGAAATGATGATTCAACTAAAATCATTGGAAAATGCACAGTCAGAATTGGGAACAAGAATATAAAGGTAGAAAATTTTCTACTAGTAGAAGATATGAAACATAATCTTATAAGTGTGAGTCAAATGTGTGGCCAAGGTCATAAAGCTAATTTTGATTCACAAAAGTGCGAGATAAGAAAAGAAGGTTCAAGAAAATTGATTGCTACAGCTACAAGAAATTCAAGCAACATATATGTGTTAAGTGAAATTGGAAATGAAAAGTGTTGTCTAGGAAAGGAAGATGAAAGTTGGCTATGGCAGAGAAGAATGGGTCACATACATTTTGATAACCTTGTCAAAGTCAGCAAAAGAGAAGCAGTCAAAGAAATGTCCCAGATCACAAAACCAACCAACACTTTATGCAAGCATTGTCAACAAGGAAAGCAAACAAAGACCATGTTCAAATCAAAGGAATATTTAACGACAAGACCACTGGAAATTGTGCACACCGATTTAGTTGGACCAGCTACAACAAAGGGTTTAAAAGGTGAGAAATATTTTATGTTATTAGTTGACTATTATACAAGAATGATTGCAGTCTTCTTTCTCAAGAATAAGTCAGAAGCTTTTGAAAACTTTAAGATCTATAAAGAAATGGTTGAAAATGAAATGGATTCAAAAATCAAATGCTTGAGATCTGATAATGGAGGAGAGTTCACTTCAAAGGAATTTATGGACTATTGTAGTAGTCATGAAATAAAAATGCAATTCTCTGTTAGTAGGACACCTCAACAGAATGGAGTTGTTGAAATAAAGAACATGACAATACAAGAAATGGCTCAAACAATGCTAATGGATTCCAAATTGACAGATATATTTTGGACATAGGCAATGCATACAACAATTCACATTCAAAACAAAGTAATGCTAAAAAACAACACTGAAAAAACTCCCTACAAGCTATGGAAAGGAATACCAACAAATGTGAAGCACTTCAGAGTTTTTGGAAGCAAATGCTACATCAAAAGCGAAGATGGCAGAATGGCAAAGTTTGACTCTTGTGTGGACAAAGGAGTACTTGTTGGTTACTCAAGTACAAGGGAAGCATACAAGTGTTACAATTTGAGATTGAACAAAATTGTGGAAAGCATCAACGTAACAATTGATGAAACAAGCAAACCAGAATCAAAGGAAGAAGAAAATGAATCAATGGAACAACCTTTCGAAGAAGAAGAAAAATATGAAAAAGAAGTAGAAGAGGAAGATGAAGAGAATCCGACAGAAGCAGAAGAGCAAGTTCAACAAGTGTCTCCAAAGAAACCTAGCAAACGCGTATAGAAGAATCATCCTTCAGATCAGATTATCGGAAACAAAGATGCAGGAGTTGAGACTAGAAGAAAAATATGTTCCCCAGAACAAACACACCTAGCACTGCTATCTACAATTGAACGACACTATTTTGAAGAATCCAACAAGGATGAATTTTGGAATAAGGCCATGGATGAAGAATTGGATCAAATAGAGAAACATGACACTTGGGAATTGGTTCCAATACCAAAGAATAAGAATGTGATCGACACAGGTTACAAGGAACAAAGCTAGATTGGTATGTAAAGGATATGTACAGATTGAAGGAATCGACTTTGAAGAGACATTTGCCCCAGTTGCCAGAATGGAAGCAATCTGTTTTCTTTTAGCTTATGCATGCTCCAAAAATATTAAAGTGTATCAGATGGACGTAAAATCAGCTTTTCTGAATGGGGAAATTGAAGAAGAAGTCTACATTGAACAACCAGAAGGATTTCAGTTGTCAGAGAACGTAGATTATGTGTGTAAATTAAAGAAGACCTTGAATGGTCTAAAACAGGATCCTAGAGCATGGTACTCTAGACTGGATAAGTATCTACAACAGGCAGGGTTCAGAAAAAGAAGTGCTGACAACAACCTCTACATCAAGGTAAGTCAAGGTAATATTTTATTAATTGAAGTTTATGTCGATGATATTATTTTTGGTAGTGATGATGACAAGTTAAGCCAGAAATTCGCAAAGGATATGCATAATGAATTTGAAATGTCATTACTTGGAGAACTATCCTTCTTTTCGGGACTTCAGATACGTCAAAGCAACCAAGGAATTTTTATTTCTCAAACCAAGTATATCAGAGAAATGCTAAAGAGGTTCAGAATGGAAGATTGTAAACCAGTTATCACTCCCATGAAAACCAGTTGCAAGTTGAGTAAAGATGATGATTCAAAGTCTACATATCAAAGGCAATACAGGTCAATGATTGGCAACCTACTATATGTGACAACATCCAGACCAGATGTAATGCAGACAGTTGGACATGTGGCACGATTTCAAGCAACACCAAAGAAATCACATGTACTAGTAGTGAAGAGGATTTTCAAATATCTCAAAGGAACAAAAGAGTTTGGATTATGGTATCTGTTATCCCCGATATCTAGGGATAACTAGGAGATCATGTCTCGAGGCCCACATGGTCCTAGACATGGAGTACGAGAGTAGATCGACTTGAGCATGGCCCTTAAGGGCCCATCTTTTCTTCTTCTCAGCCATACTTGTCCTGCCTAGCAGTATCAGCCTCCATCACTACCGACCTGGGCTTGCATCAGAGAAGGCTCTTACTCCATGAGGTAATTGGTCCGAGGTATCATCGTATGTGTCATATTTGATCATTATAACCTTCTTATGTATGCATTAGATCTCTTTCATTTCAGATAACTGCTTGGATCTTACACTAATCCATTTGACCACTGTTGGGGTGATTGATGGGGTAGCTTAGCAAGTTGGTATTCATG
>ML805491.1:136757-150166 GCA_009831015.1 Picea engelmannii
AGGACCTGGCAATTTCTCTGGTGGACGTAGCCCACACTGGGTGAACCACGTAAATCTGTGTCTCTCTTGTATTGTGTGTCTTCTGTGTTTTGTTTCTGCATTTGTTTTATTTTATTGCTCCACGGTCCTGTTTTTCTAACAATGACTTCAGTATTGATTGACATAATTTTAGTTTTGCATCAGAGTGTTGCCATCAATGAAAAAGGGGGAGATTCTTGATTAAGGTTGGTTTTCATTAATGTCAACCCTTATGGTGAAATCCCTCATGAGAAGACGCTTTGCGGATTGAGTTATCCTAGAAGTATGGTTAAAGAACCCGTGCTTATTTGTGGAATAATGAGATGAAGGTTAGTGATTTTTTAGTGAAACTATCCTAGATGGATAGTGCTTGTAATTCAATTTCTGGTGGTATGTGGAATGTCACAGAACTCCTCACGGTTAGAGAGTTATGGCCATGAGAAGTTGGAGAACCTAGGTTTGGGTAATGGAACCAAGTTTGTTTGATGGATAATGGTACGAGTTTTGATATATTTGTAGGTAATAATATTCTATATGGATAGTACATGTCATGCCATTTCTGTTGGTATGTGGAACGTCACATAAATCCTCATAGTTTCAGAGTTATGGCCTTACGAAGTTGGAGGACCCTCATATGTCATCTAGAAGCCCCAAAAGGTCAAAGTAGTCAAAGTGGTTTAAGATATTTTAGAAGGTAAATAATAAAGTGAAGTGATGAGTGTACTATAATTCAAAATAAATTATTTGAATAATAAATTTAATGGAAAAATTAGAAGCGGGTTAACCCTAAAATAAGGAAAGTGGGTAAAGTGACCTAGAAGATGTTTTTAAGGAAGCTACTTGGACAGTATAAATAAGAGGCAAGGCTCTCTCATTTTACATCACACTTGAGCATATTGAATATATATGGGTGTCTGAGGTAACCAAAGGATATCTAATCTGAATTTCAGAGGGAGGGTGAATAAAAGAAGGTCAGAATTCAAGGGAGGATAAATTCTTTTGATGATGCTTTCTGAGGTATGTTATTTACAGGTCATCTCACCATTTTCGCAATATTTTTTTTATATAATGAAATTTCTATGACATTGAGGAAACATATCCTAGTATTTGTGGTAAAAAATTCATCTTATGGGTCGTTGTATTTTTGGAGTTACACTCCGTGGACAATAGGGTTTGTGGCTAGTCCCTAAAACAAATGTTTCGAGTAAAAACGTCATAAATTATTCATAACAGATCCAAATTTAGTAAGAAAAAATGTGTTGGTTAGAGTACAGTCTGTAGTATGCTATGTAATATTTTCAAAGTGAGTCAACAAATATTTCGTGTGGGGCACACTCTACAATGTTTCTCTCTAGAATAAGCCATAATTCAGCAAGGTATACCATTTTTGCTATAACTTACTTTCTGAGAGGTTCCAAGTAGTGACACCTGGAGGAATTGCATAAAAAACACTGAAGAAAATTGTGTATCAGTTTCATATCTTTATTCATTATAAGTAAAAAGTTATGATTATTTCAAGTTAGGGTTGTTGACTAATCCAAAACTCGTCATGTGAGACTAAAGAAAAGTTTGATGAGAATGCTAGTCTCTTGTTGTTAAAGTTAAGGAAGGTTTGCAGGTATGTGATGATATACACAAGTTCTATTACAGAGTTATAAATCATATTTGGATGATGAAATTGATGAGGGATTTTGGTTAAGGTTGTTTGGTATAGGTTGGTGCATGGTTGTTGCCCCTGCTTATGGTACAGGTTGATTATAGGTTGAGGTACAGGTTGATACATTGTTCAGGTTTATTGGTACATGTTTAAAATGGTATATCTCACAGTGATAGTGTGCAATGGTTCCATCATTCTACTTCTACTTCAGGGCGGTTGGACGGGGCAAGGATAGGTGGTTGTAGCCACCTTTAGTTGTAGCTGAAGAACATAGGGAGTTGTAGCCTCCTTCTGGTTGTAGCCAGAGAATTGGGGAGTTGGAGTTTCCCTTAGGTTGGATCCTGAGAAACTAGGGGGTTGGAGCCTCCTTCCAATTGGAGCTGGAAAACAAAGGAATTTGGTGCTTCCAATGAATGTAATTCTTCAAGACATATAAGAAAAACATTCTGTGGTTTTCTCCCGCTTTGGGTTTCCACGTAAAACAATGGTGTATTGTGTATGTGTATGATTGTTCATTTGTTCATTTCTCATTATTGGATGCTAATTTTACATTGATACAACACTTGGATTATTTGGTTAAAAAGGATTACAATTGCTCTATTACTGATTCACCCCCACTCTCAGTAATCCAACAATTTGGGGTCCTGCATGAATCGATAAACCACAATAACAACAAAGTAAATGTTAGGTTGAATATGAGTAAGATAAATAAGACTCCCAACCAATTGTCGATAAAGTGTAGCATCGACAACATGTGTTTGAGTTGTTTTAGTAAGCCTCACTCTAGATTGAAAAGGAGTGGCACAAAGCTTACAATCAACCATCTAAAAACATGTCAATAGATCCATCACATATTTAGATTGAGAAATGAAAAATCCATCACAAAGTGGTAATACTTGAAGACCCAAAAAATAATGCAAAGTGACAAGATATGTCATATCAAAGGAGTTAACAAGTTGTTTCTTCAATCTAAATATGAGAGAATTATTATTTCCAGTAATGTCTAAATCATCAACACATACAACAACAATGAGGGTATATCCATTGGAGTGGAGAACATACATGATATGGTTAGATTCAAACTGTTTGAAACCAAGTCGAAGAAAGAAACTGTCAATCTTAGCATACCAGACTTAAGGAGCATGCTTCAAACCTTAAAGTGACTTCTTGAGTCAACAAACTAGATTTGAATCTATCACAAAACCAAGTGGTTGTTCCATGTAAATTTCTTCAAATAGGTCTCCATGAAGAAAATCAATCTTCACACCCATTTGATGGATTTCCAATCCAAAACGAGAAATAAGGGAAAGAATGAGTCAAATATAGTTCATCTTTTCAACGAGGGAAAAGGTTTTAATGTAGTCAATTCCTTCTTATTGAGAAAACTCCTTCATGATGAGGTATGATTTATGTCACTCAAAAACACCTTCATAGGTAAATTTGGTCATGTAGACCCATAAAAAATTTACAATGTTCTTTCCTCATGGGAGGGGAACCAAGTCCCAAGTTTGATTCTTCAACAAAGAATCAATTTTAGTCTTCATGGCCTACTCCCATTCTAGTCTTCCTTCAACATCTAAGTAGGTAACATGGTACGGGGTTTTAAGAACACGAGTAATTAAGGAAACACTAGCATGTTGCTTTTGACTTCGAGTTTGACATTCGTAGGAGGCATCTCTGACATCATCTCCATAAGATTCAGTTGTCTTGGAGGCCCATCGGGGTAGACAAGAAATAGGTGAACCATGATTCACTTCATTAGGTTTATTAGAAGTCAGAGGGTATTCAGTCGGTCGACCCGTTGAAATAGAAGATGATGGACTAGTCGACTCAGAGGTCAACGATCTAGTCGAGATAGGGAGAAAATTTGACTGACCAGTCGAATGAATGAAGAATGGAATAGGATTACCGGTGTTAGAGACAAAATCAAAGGAAACATCATGTAGTAATCCACAAGAGGAATTCAACAAATTAATGATAGAATAATTCTCATCAAACTGAATATTACGTCTAACAACGATTTACCGTTTGAAAGGATCAAGTAGTTGATATGCTTTTGACTCTTCAGAGTATCCCATCATGATGCAAGCATGACACTTTGCATCCAACTTCTTTCTACAATCATTGGGAATGTGAGCCCAGGGAACACATACAAAAACACAAAGGTGGTGGAATGAAGGATTCTTCCCATACCATCTTTCGACTGGATTCATGGAAGGAACAAATCGAGTCGAGATGATATTGAACAGATAATTTGCACAAAACACCGCTTCAACTAAGAAGCAAGGAGGTAGGTCTTTGGCCTGAAAAATACATATATCCATTTCGACTAACATCTGATTCTTTCATTTTGCAACTCCATTATGCTAAGGTGTGTGAGGAACCGATCGCTACCAACCAATACCAAATTGAAGTAGGTATTCTTCAAAGGGTCAATTGGCATACTCACCACCATTGATTGATCTCAAGTACTTGATGGGTCGACCAAATTGATTTTTAGTAAAGGCCCAAAACTCCTTGAACTATTCAAAGACATGGTTCTTATTCTTTAGGAAAAATACCCATGTGAAATGAGAGAAATCATCAATGAAAGTCAAAATGTATCTTTCACCTACCAGTGAAGGTAGATTGATGCAACAAACATCACTGTGAACCACTTCCAGTAGGTTCTGTGCTCACCATGCTTTTCCAAAGTCGAATGGTACCTGATGATGCTTCCCAAGTACACAACCCTTACAAACTCATTTAGGGGGAAACACCTTCAACAAACCAACAACCATGTTTTGAGTTGCCAATGCCTATAGAATTTGGAAATTTATATGTCTGAGTCGTTCATGCCAAATTCAAATTCTCTCATCAGTGTGAGAAACAAGTACATTCGGTTTAGGTTCAGGTTGAGTCAAATCACAGAACTTGTACAAAATTTCCATCGGGTCAAGAAGCCCGCCAACGACAATCGACTTGCCTCAATTCAATTCACGAACATAGAACCGATCTGGCCAAAATTACACAATCTTACATGTTTGTGTTAAATGATAAATAGGAAACAAATTGTCACTAATATTTGGCACATGATAGACGTAGACAATCTTCCCATGTTGACAAGCTACACCATCCTGACCAACACCTAGAGAAAAATCATCCACAACATAGATTTTACTCTCTGCATCTTTATTCAGTCTCATGAATAAAGTGGCATCCTTGTCCATATGATGAGTGCACCCAAAATCGACAACCCATTCATTCTGTGCAGTATGAGGCAACAAGGCATGAGAAGTCCCGAATTGGAAGGTGAAATTATCAGCGGATCAACGAACAATGAACACATATTCTTCAAGGAATTTAAACTTATCCTCTAAATTGTCTCACTTCTTATAACGATTTTTCTCCACATGTCCATCCTTTCCACAGTACTGACATGTCTTCTTCTTTTGACTTCGTTGTGGTTGTCTCTAGGGTCCCTGGTCATGGTGTGTAGGTTTTTGTACAAAGACGTAAGACTGCACTCTATTCCTGGAATCCATCTTTCCCTTTCCCTTTAGAAAGTGGGCACGGTGTTTACCACCAAGATTACCTTATCCAAACAATCTATGCTGATCAATAATTAAAAGACCAAAAAAATCTTCAAAGGTATAATCCTTACCATATTCCTTGCATGCTTTCCATTTGGTGCAAAAATTTGAAACGAAGACGTCGAATGGTGTTCTCAAATTCATTAGGACCATATCGATGAGTTGTCCATCCTTCTGTTATGACTAAGTAAATTTCCTAGGCTAAGGAAGCAACTCACAAAGGTAACCAAAGAACCACTTTAAAACTGAAACTAGCCCTTTCAATTCAGAGAGGGATCTCTCTTGTCACTTGGTCTCTAAGGATAGGTTTTATTTTGAGGATCAGAGGCTAGATATTGGATTAGATGAAGGGGTTTTTAAGGTTTGATGGCAAGAAGGAAAGGAACCTATTGGGCAATGGAGTCAATTCTTTGAAAGAAAATGAAAACAATGTCTGGTAGGTAGAACTCTCAAGGAAGCAAAGGATAGGTAGGTAATGATCTTTAAGTTTTTTAATTTGATGTTATAGAATAGAAGAAAGAGGAAAAAACATAACAACATTCATAGCACCATTAAAGATGAATTCTAATGAGTTAAGAAGGAAATGATAGTGTTCAAATTGCTAGAATCTAAAGTATCATTTGAGATGAATTTCAGACCATTTGATATCCAATTTAAACATATAAGTATCAACAAATGAAAGATAAATAAAACAAGAAGAACATACATGAAAGGAACACAAACTTCAAATCATCACCACTAGAATCTTTGGTATGAAAAAGCTCTCGACATATGCACTAGTATTTCATTCAAATTCAGAAAATATGTACAATTATCAATACAAAATATCTTTTGTGCTTCTGCCAACCCCTTGTACATTCAAAATGCTCAAATATATAGATAAACTATCTCCCTAAGATAGAGAAGTCGAACTTCTCTGCTATCCTATGATTTTGGATCTGATTACATAAAAAAGAGAACAATTTCCACACTAATTGCTAATTTTTAGTAAAACAAATCTAAAAATAAACTAAAATTAAATTAAATTTGAAACAGGTTGCAAAGTGTCTCGACTGTTGAAAACTATTGGAGTTTTTTGTTAGATGATCCTACCACTTTCTCTTTGAATTCTAGAAATAAAGTGTTGTCAGATGTTGATTGATCTTTTGACTGCCACCTAAAGTTCCAAATCTGGAACTGCTGATTTCATGCCCTTTAACTCTGCCTTTCAATCTAAAAATTCACTGCTTTTAATTTATGCTCTGCCATTTATCTCCAACTGTCTGCCTTGAAATCTGGAGTTTGTTTTCGATTTTGGATTCTCAATATGAGATATTTTTCCATTGAATTTGGAACCAACTTAACCCTCAAACCCCGCCTTCCTCTAACTTATCAAAACACTAATATTATACCATAAAATCCAGAGATAATGAGAAAATTTGCTTGAATATGCTCATCGAATCTTTTGAAGAATTGTTTATTTGCAATTTGCTCTGATTTCCACTTCATATGTCTTTGATTGCCATGAAATATTGTGATATCGACTCTATTGTAAATGCTCCAGCTGGAAACCAATCAGATGTTGACCTGGTGCTTTAGTGGAATTGCATAGCGTAATCGTTGCGAATTTGCATATTCAGGGCTTGCGCAACACAAGCTCGTTGCACAAGCTCTGTTTCCTCCATAAAATCTGCCACTTGAAATATTGCATGGAAATGATCAATCTAATCCCTCTAAATATGGATCTAATGAGAAATCCTCTGCCACACAATCTGGGATGTGATTTTATCTGCTGATTTTGTTCTTGGAAATGATCAAATAATCTCTTTTTAGCTGATGTATTGCTACCTTAATGTGCTCTCAATTATGCATACCAAAACATAGTCTCATTGGAATTTAAAACAAAATGCAATAAGAGAATAATGTTATGCATTTAAACTCCTCAGAGAAATCTATTCCCTGGATTTGAACAACTGGAGATTCAATCCATGGACCCTCAAATGCTACTTTGTCCGTGATTGGATTACACCTGCAACATATTTTATAAATACTTTTGGAAAGACAATTATAACCAATGATTCCCTAACTTCACTGTCATAGCATCCCCAACATAATTGATCTCTCTCTATATATAGAAAGAAGAAGCACACCATACACAATTGGTAGTTTTCCATAATTGATAGCTTTCCATAATTGATAGCAAAAGGGACAGAGTCCTTCTGGTGTCTGGTGTGCTTCTTCTTTCTGTTTAGATAACAACCTTAGGGTGTCGAGATCCTGTAGAATATCGGGGATCTACCAAGATCACAATCTTTTGGATTCTCCTACCCTTTTTGGATCTGCGCCATTCACTTGAGTAATCAGACAAATCTAATTTGAAACCCATTTACTACCTTGTTACGAAATCTCAACCACTCCTTGCTTGATCTGATGACTTAGATTGTACTAGGGCTTTGGAAGATGATATGCTTGTTTGTCTTCATCACAGTCTCTTGTGTCCATTCACATATGCGCAGAAACTTCAATTGTTTCGCATGATGGCTACAAGATTAACCTAATCCTTTCTTTGGGTTTCTTCTCTGAGATATTAACACCATCATTGTATAAGGCCTTTCTACCTGTTCTGCAGACAGACTCAATGTACATAATTTGGGCTTTCCTCTTATTGTCTGTGTGTCTACTACAATTTTTTTATTTTTTTGGCAGTCAGGCATTGTAACCCATGATCTACGGGGAAAGGCTCCTTCCCACATGAATTGAGGCACTATGGCACCACCAAGCCTAGGACAACATGGAACAAACTTAACATTCTTACAGTTCTTACAAAACAATGAAACATATATTTCCTTGTCTTGTTGATTCCCAACTCGATATATTTGTTAGACTTGACTAATGGCTCATATTCGTGACACTTTCACAACTCCATCATCATTCCTTATGCGCTGGATCCTTTGGTAGTTTGATGCCTATGCATGAATGAAGGGAACTTGGTGTGTGAACTGGAGACTTTGGGTTTGATAAAATTGATGGTATTTTTTCCATTAAACCATGATGACACCCGTGCACTTCACACACTGTTATCTATATGTAAATATGTAAATATGTAAATATTCACACACTGTTATGTCATTGGAATTTGGATGCTCCTAGATTTATCTTGAGCTTTGATGTTTGGACTCGGGCATTTGACACTTTGGAAAGAGCATTGGTATCATCAGAGGTTTACACAGTTTGACACCGATACAGAACTCGAGCGTTACTCGGCGTTGATGCTTGGTAGACTGTCGAATTTTTCATGGCAAATGGCGACCGATTTTAATGTTGAATATGCAGTGTTTGCAGTCTTCGACATCTGGGTACTTTAGGGTTTTCCTCATAGTATGGTAATTCTATCCTTGTAACCACTTTCAAAGAAACCAACAATGATATGGTCTCAATCATGAAGTTGATCACCTGCATTTAATATAAAAACTGCAAGATTTTGCAACACAAAACGTCGTGGCGAGCTCAGGTCTTTTACTGGCTCCTATCCACTCTTATGCAGACAAATGAAAGAGGCTCTAGTTTGTCATAAAAAAACTACGAATCTGTCTAGTAATGAGTGCCATGTTGTAATAATGTAGAAATTAGGATACTTAGTTAAGATTAGTTAAGATCTGCATAACTAAGTTGTTGTGTGTTTTTCATATTTAGGTTTGTATTAGTTTCAGATCCACCTTTGTAGGAGGTCAGTTCAAGGTTGCTTGTGCTATATATATGTAATTGATTTACATTAAAAGAAAACAGATTATGTGAGCATAGACTCACTGTGATGTGACCTTGTGGCCTCACTGTGATTAATTTTAATTTGGTATCAGAGCGCAGGAGAAGAGAGCCCTGGTGCAACTAGAAGAGAGCCGTGGTGCAACGCTGGAGAGACAACGTGAATTGAGCGCGGGTGGATCGCTGTGTATAAGAGATTGGCGTTGTGGCTATTCAAGAGAGTCGTGCACTGCCGACAACCCTCAATCCAGAAGTCATTCTCTGTGAGAGAGACGCAATTGTTTTGTTAGAGAGGGCAGACGTCTGATCGCTCTCGTGGAGGCGGATAGTGAGGAAGCCGATCGCTCCATTAGTGGTCTGCGAGATCGCGTATGAGGAGGATTTGAGCCATCGCGTCTAAGCACTGTAACTGGTCCGTCGTGGGATCCGAACCCAGAACGTTGTCGTCCACGTCAGCCTTCACCATTGCAACTCGCATGGAATCGGTCGGCCTAGTCACTGTGTCGGAACGAAGATCGACGACCTGAGGTGCAGACTTTGATTCCCGCAGACTTCCATTGGCCACGGGATTTGATGAAACCAGTTCCATGGGCTTATTGAATTATTTAACGAAATATGAGTAGCTCGAGGGATTCTTTATAGAATTGAACTTACAGGTTGTGAGAATATGGGTTCGAGCTGCTAGCCAGCTTCAAAGTGCCAGAGGCTACAGCTGACACTATTGGGTAAAGAGAATAAAGGATTCGACGCATGCAAGGATTGGGAAGCAGAGCAGAGTATGTAGCGGACGAACCTGGATTGCTTGGTGTTTGTGTGAGAGCGAATCTGCATGAGAGGGCTTGGAGAGTGCGCCCAGATCAGAGAGGACATAAGTGAGAGGGCGAGTGGATCTGTCTCGTGTTCAAGAGAAATTGTTGAGGTGAATGAACCATTTTTCAGTGGATTTGTTTTGTAGCCTGGAGTTGGATCACCTCAGCGCATGAGTTGTTGCATGGATTTTGTTTGACGGGTAAGAATTGCGCCCATATCGCTGCATTGGAGAGTCCCTGCCACCATTTTTTATTGCTGAACAATTGTTGGACGACAGGCATGTGAATAAAGATCCTCCATTTGTATGAAGCATCCTTTGAGAGGAGTTGTCGCTGCTGCAGTCAGAGAGAATGAGTCGATGCTGCCAAAAAGAGAGAGTTTATGTTGTTGTTGAAAGCGAGAGAGTGTGACCTATGTAGAACCCCTTGTCTGGTGTTGTATACATGGAGGAGCCGGTCCGGCAGGTCAGAGTAGATTGCGACTTTGTGTTGTCAAGGAGTCGACCATAGTGAAATCGACGACTGAAATAGATGAGCATGATTGCATCCAGCAGAACGTGAAGTTGTAATGGGTTATCAAAGAAGATTGAAACAGTTCCGGAGAGAACTGAGACAGGTCGGGAGGAAGAATCAACAAGAGGAAATATATTTTGTAGGTAAATATAAAGTGTCTTCAACAGTAGCAGAGGAACACATACCTGATGGAGACTAGGATCAGATTGCGGATCTGGAGCAGATTGATGAAGATGAAGAAATTAATAAAATATTGAAAAGGTTGATGCTAGTTTTACCATCATTTTCAGGTAACAATTTTGATCTTTGGAAAATGAAAATGGAAGGTTTACTTGGATCAGTAGAGTTATGGGAATTTGTTCAAAATGGTTATGAAGATCCTACTGAGAAGAGAAGAGATAAATTAACATTATATCTTGTTAGTTTAGCATTGAATAATGGCATCCTGTCTGCTCTGTTATATGAATTTGGTGAAATAGAGAATGCAAAAATGTTTTGGGATAATCCAGAGATGAATTTTAGTGTGAGGGGGAGCAAGATAGCTGTTGAAAATGGTGAGTGTATTGACAGTCTTATAACTGAAATAAAGACTGGAAATGATTGCATTGAAATCACAATGATTGATGATGAAAGTGTGTATGTAGCTGATTGTGATAATGAGAATGAAAATCTTGTGGAGGAATATCTCTTTGAAGGAGAGACATATGAAGTCAGATTTGATGAAGACAATTCATCTAATGAAGAGTGGTCAAAATTGATGCATGAGAAACATCTTATTGATGAGTTGTTGTTTGGTGAGAAGAATGGTCCACTTGCATACACAAATCAAGTGGAAGACAACTTTATTGTTGCGGAGAAGGAAGAGAAGGAAGATGAATAGAAGAGAAATCAGAAAGCTCTCTTAGAAGAGCAAAATGAAATGAGCAAAAATTGTATTGATACTCCAATGAATGTTTTTGAGTGTGCAGGGTTTGCTAAGGAAGAATGTGATGTGAAGCACTTAGGTGAAGTGCCACATAAGTTTGATGAAGAATTAGAATTTATTGAGGAATGGTTTCAAAAGCCATATTATGATGAATGCAAAGAAACATTAGATTATGATAAGGACTGTATGGACACTGAAGAAGAAGAAGACTGCATTACAGATATAGAAATTGAGTCAGTTTTTATAAAGTGGATTCCTGAAGAAATAAAGTATTACTATGAGCTAATGTTGCAAGAGTCCGTTGAGCAGGACATTGCTGATTGTATTCATAAATGGGAGCAACATATTTATGTGGAGTTCAAAGCATTTGCAAACATTAAAGACAAATGTTCTCAAGAAAATGCAGAAGTGTTGAGGGCAAAGAACAATAATCAGAAGTCAAATTCCAAAATGTCGAGGAACAAAGTGAAAAGGGCTATGAAGCAGAACAAAGTCAAGATGAAACATATATTGAGTAGCAAGCCAAGGACGAAGCTCCATCTACATCACTATCTAAGATCAAGAAAGGTCAAGATGAAATTGTTAATTTGTAAGCTTAGCTGAGACTGAGACCAGTAAGCATGTTATGTTCTGCTCTGTTATGTTTGGTAGAAAATCCATTTCTCCATTAAGGGGGAGTGTTGGAATAATGTAGAAATTATGATACTTAGTTAAGATTAGTTAAGATTTGCATAACTAAGTTGTTGTGTGTCTTTCATATTTAGGTTTGCATTAGTTTCAAATCCACCTTTGTAGGAGGTCAGTTCAAGGTTGTTTGTGCTATATATATGTAATTGATTTACATTAAAAGAAAACAGATTATGTGAGCGTAGACTCACTCTGATGTGCCCTTGTGGCCTCACTGTGATTAATTTTAATTTTCCATGGTTAGATTCCCTTTGATAAATTGTATCTACAACATGTAATAGAAAATTTGAATTGAGTATCCTTATAATGAGCTCGATGCCAGTATGGGAAAGTACTTGAAGGACCTGACTGAATACTTTGGAGATGTGACACCATCGATTGACATATGGCTTTGACCATGGAATTTGGCATTGTCCCTTGTATTCTGGAAATTTGGCAAACGTCTCCCCCATTTGGCACTCTTCTAACATATGAACATTGATATTGACACATGAGCACTGAGGTTTGAATGATTTATCTGCGTTTAAGATTTAAAACCTTTTAATTTCCCACTGCAAATTTTTCCCACATTTCTGGTGCAAACAAGATTCATGGTGTTTATATGCACGCGCCTTTCATTTCCTGTTCAACGCCTTGAGCAAATTATGCCCCTTGTGGCCCCTTGTGGGCTCCTCCCTTGAAGGCCTTTGGCGCTTGATTTGGAATGTAACCTATATGTCTCTCGGGTGCTTGGCTTGTGGACTTAGAAATTGGGCTTAATGCCCAATAAATAATTAAAATTCAGTCTTTCTTATAATCCCGAGAACAAAATTTGGCTTTAAAATCCTAATTAAAAGTCAGTCCTCCTTATAATCCCAATTAAAATTCAGTCTTTCTTATAATCCCGAGAACATCCCAATTAAAATTCAGTCTTTCTTATAATCCCGAGAACAGAATTTGGCTTTAAAATMTTAATTAATATAATCCCAATTAAAATTCAGTCTTTCTTATAATCCCGAGAACAGAATTTGGCTTTAAAATCTTAATTAATATAATCCCAATTAAAATTCAGTCTTTCTTATAATCCCGAGAACAGAATTTGGCTTTAAAATCTTAATTAATTAAAAGTCAAAGCCAAATTATATTAATTTGGCTTTAAAATCCTAATTAAAAGTCAGTCCTCCTTATAATCCCAATTAAAATTCAGTCTTTCTTATAATCCCGAGAACAGAATTTGGCTTTAAAATATTAATTAATATAATCCCAATTAAAATTCAGTCTTTCTTATAATCCCGAGAACAGAATTTGGCTTTAAAATCTTAATTAATATAATCCCAATTAAAATTCAGTCTTTCTTATAATCCCAATCCTAATTAAAAGTCAGTCCTCCTTATAATCCCAATTAAAATTCAGTCTTTCTTATAATCCCGAGAACAGAATTTGGCTTTAAAATCTTAATTAATATAATCCCAATTAAAATTCAGTCTTTCTTATAATCCCGAGAACAG